>WHVA01000092.1:0-277523 GCA_015179125.1 Gautieria morchelliformis
AACGCCTAAAAACCAATCATGACAGTATACTTGTATGTTGCAAACTATGATGTTGAAACCACACTTCTAACATTTTATGTGAAAGATTAAGAGCAGCTGATAATGAAGAGGTTTTAGATTCAGACTTCGGCTTGAAGTCGAATCGAGCAGATTTATAGATATGAGAGTATAGAGGAAACACGGCCTGTGTATCCTCTCGAGCAGCGATTATGCAGTTCTATGCGTAGTGAAACAGCTATATGGTTCAATGTGAGTTCTGATTGACTGAAGGATCTTTGTACACATGCTGAACTATTTAACTAGCTACTAGGTGTGCTGCGGCGCGAAGAGTGAAGGGGGAACACATGGGTCGACTGTGCGTCTGGACTCGGGAATATGGTGGTCCGGGACAGCGGTATCTAGGGAATCGATGTATCGAATGGGAAGGGGTGTAGGTAGTCATATGCATCAGAAAGATGGGTTGTGAATTAATGAGGGAAATAGCATGGAACATACGTAGATCTGTGGCTCAACGACTAGCTCCTCCGTGGATAAGCGTTCCTCGGGCTCGGGCTATGACTCGGGTTGAGTGGATCCGCGGGCATTGGGTCAGGGTCAGATCAGTAGAATAGTGGAAATTGTATGATATATCGTGCAGACGTGTGTGGGCTCAGGTGGACGTGGGTGGTGTGAGTGAAGGTGTGTATGAGACGCGGGACAGTGTATATGCAGCGGTTCGATGGATTGTGATGGCAGTGACAGCTTACAGATATTTTTATGACACTCCCCTCAAACCTGACGCATCCCTAGCATCTCCAGGATGTGGAGGTGTTTGCGTATTACTGGCGGCTTTGCGGAGGGGTTGGCGGGTCCTTGATCATTTCAGTATCTCGTGAGTCCCACGCTGCCCCGCCGTCTCACTGTTGCCCAAGGATTCAGTAGCTGACGGATTGTCGATGGAAGTGTGAATGATAGTGCGTTTGGTCTTTAGGGAGCAACGATCGACTTCTGGGACCTGTGAGTGTTTTTGGATGATGGATTTCGATGGGAACTCATCGGATTGTCCAGGGTTATCTCGATCGGTGTAAAAACTGCGTTTGGTGCCAATTATCCTCGTATCGGGCCATTTGATTAGATTCCATGTGTGGGTCAGACCTTCGTACTCGTCTCGATGCGCTTGCCCCCACTTCTCTGTGTTCCCCGTGCTCATCACCTCTTTGTAGCCGTTCGGATCGTCCTCCACCAATGCCACAAGTGCCGTCTCCCTCTCCTCAGGCTCTCTCTTCTCTTGTGCCCTCGCCGCTGTTTCTGCGAGTAACATCGCGTGACCCTTCTCTCTCCTGTGCTCTTCGCTCAAGCGATCCGTCTGTGGAACCTTCGAGAAATCTTTCGGTACGTTTTCTTTGTCATTCTCCCTTTCCTCACTAACTCTCGAGTCTCCCCCTCTGTCCTTCCAAAAATCCCTTGGTGTGTCTTCTTCGTCCTTCACCTTCTCCTTACTGACTCTTGACTCTCCCCCTCCACCTTGTTCTTCGGCCGTCCCTTCCATGCGCTTCCCATCATCAAGCACACCCGCACGCTTCTCCTCCTCTCCTCTATCGAGCATGCCATCAAGCTCCTCTCCCTGTCCATCATTGAGGACATCCACAGCCTCGTCCTTCGACTCATTGTTCCCCCTGCGAGTGAACTTTTCGTTAGTGGTCGCAGGTGAAAACTCATTGTCTGATGTGTATTCTGAATGGATCGCCGGTTTCGTCTTGGGTCTTGGTGAGGATTGAGCTGAGTATGCGAATAGATTATTGAATTTTTTCCCCCTAGCAATGATTTCGTCATCCATTAGCAGTGAGGTGCCGGTGTGGCTGAAAAGTACGTCAACCTTCGCGGTGGTCATTTGTCCAACTGAGAGTAGCTTGGCGTTGAGTTTGGGGACGAAGAGGACATTCTGTAGGGTCAGCGCGAGTGGTGGCAGCAGGTATGCGTCGTTCTGGATTGTAATGCAAATGGTACCTGTCTGATTTGCTTTGAAAGATGCTCCACTGGCTGTATCAACTGAAATCGTAGGGATCGTGTGGATTTAGTCGAACAAGTTGATGTTTCCACACAGGTGACTTGACGCAGCTGAGTCAACTAGCCATATGTGAGTTCTGTCGTGTATGGGTGACAATGCCGGTGGATTTGTTGACAGGACGATAGTTGGCTCAGGTCTGTTGACCTCGGCGATGTGGGCCATCATAATGATGTCCCTCTTAGGTATGTTGGCGAGTCGAGCTATATCGGTGGCACCCGGCTGTTGCCGTTGTGGGGTTGGGGCCGGCCTGCTGAGGCCGTTCCCTCCATTCTGATCTTGTTCTCCTCCCTGTGCGTTGCTCCCCCTCTTCCACGGCTCCTGTCCTGCGAGTCCTCCTCCTGGTGCGTAACATCTTGTGGCTGAATGGTTTGGCTTACCGCAATTGTTACAGTAGAAGTTGTTTCCTTCATTGGTCTGATATGGTGTTTGGCAGTTCTGGTGCGTGTACGTGTTGTTGTTGTATGTGCTGCCGCTGACGAATATTGGGATGTCGTTGCTGGATTGCCTAGGGATTCGGGACTGGGCGATGAATGGGTGGCGGCTTGTGTGGATACCTCGATGGCACCCAGGTGAGCTTCGTGTGCTTCCAGTCGCTCCTCGATGTCGTCCAGGTCTTTGCTGATCATCCGTATGGTCTGCCGACTGGCCTCCATGATTCCGGGAGATTTCTGAGGATCGTAGCTGCGTGCGTAGAATCAGCTATTTTTTCACCCATCTTTGCAAGCTGGTTTCTGAATTCCTTCATGACAGTAACATATGCCAAGACCGACTGCCCTTCGACCATGTGGTAATTTTCATATCTGGTTCTGATTATACTGATTTTACTCGGATCAGTTGACTCGAACTTCCTTATGAGTATCTTCCAGGCTTCCTCGCATCTGTCGGTGGTGTCTATCACCCTCTGGAGTTCGGGCGATATGCAGAGCAGGATTTGACTGTAAGCCACGTTATTCCTGTCGTCCCAGTCATCCTGAAGCTGTGATAGTATCGTTCCTCTGGTTGTGTTGGTTCCAGTAGTGACAGCTATCTGTTGGTTAGCTGCTGTGGGGTAAGGGTCTGCACTGGTGATAATTTTGAATATTCCCCTATCCCTCGCAGTCGCTAACAATTCCCTCTTCCAGGACATCCAATTGTCCTTGCCTAGTTTGGGTTTGATGTCCCTGAACTTGTGTATATCATGTTTTGGCGTGATATGCGCTGGTGCCATTGCCGTTGCTTGTGCCATGGTGAGTACAATGAGACTCTTAATCTGTGAAAGATTAAGAGCAGCTGATAATGAAGAGTTTAGATTCAGACTTCGGCTTGAAGTCGAATCGAGCAGATTTATAGATACGAGAGTATAGAGAAACACGGCCTGTGTATCCTCTCGAGCAGCGATTACGCAGTTCTATGCATAGTGAAACAACTATATGGTTCAATGTGAGTTCTGATTGACTGAAGGATCTTTGTACACATGCTGAACTATTTAACTAGCTACTAGGTGTGCTGCGGCGCGAAGAGTGAAGGGGGAACACATGGGTCGACTGATGCGTCTGGACTCGGGAATACGGTGGTCCGGGGACAGCGGTATCTAGGGAATCGATGTATCGAATGGGAAGGGGTGTAGGTAGTCATATGCATCAGAAAGATGGGTTGTGAATTAATGAGGGAAATAGCATGGAACATACATAGATCTGTGGCTCAACGACTAGCTCCTCCGTGGATAAGTGTTCCTCGGGCTCGGGCTGTGACTCGGGTTGAGTGGATCTGCGGGCATTGGGTCAGGGTCGGATCAGTAGAATAGTGGAAATTGTATGATATATCGTGCAGACGTGTGTGGGCTCAGGTGGACGTGGGTGGTGTGAGTGAAGGTGTGTATGAGACACGGGACAGTGTATATGCGGCGGTTCGATGGATTGTGATGGCAGTGACAGCTTACGGATATTTTTATGACATTTTATCCCCACTTGCCTACCACCCGAGGCATATCTTCAAAGCTGCTCAAGGACATTCCATTATGCTGAAGGATTTTATAAGTTTAAGTAACTACTATTAGTAGGTGTTACGACCATGCATGTCTGATTTCCAACACTCAGTTCTGCTTCCTTTCTGACATTCCAATAACTCCGACAATCCCACCCCTTGTTATATCCTTTCTTCTTTGACTCTATTACTTGGACCCACTGGACTCATGTAAGTGAGTGGATCTTAGGTCCTTGTATCACAAGGGCAAACGGAACTCGACCAATGTCTGGTTATTCCATGTGCTACGTAGTGACAGTGTAAGGTAAGATTATCTGGGGAACCGCCACGCAGTTCCCACGCAAAACTATACAGTGGATCCATAGGGATCCACTAACATTAGCTAATCTATTCCAGCAGCGCGCATTGCCTTAAGGGCAATGTGGGTAAATAGGGTATTTACACCCTCCCCTTCTGTTACGACCGTTCATTTCCGACTTCCGACCCTCAGTTCCGCCACTCCTTTCGCCCCTCCGATACTTCCGCAACACTTTCCGCCCCTCCGATAATTCCGACATTCCACCCCTTGTACATTTCCCTTGTTCTTTCGACTCTATTACTCGGACCCACCGGAACCGTTTCATCGTTCATCAGAACCACATATCCGGTCACCCTTGTAGTTTGTTGTCAGACATGTTTTCCAGACCCCTTGTTCTTTACCATTGTTCTACCTTACCCTGAACCCCCCTTGTAGTCCCATTGTTCCAAATAGTTAGTTCCCACACATTGTACTCGACTTCCGCTTCCTCCGGAATTTGCTTAGTACCATACCATTACTTGTTGCTCTGCGCTTTGGTATAAAACCCCCTCATGTATGTCTGTTATTCTGCAATCAGATAATCACCTTCGATACTTGATTTCCTTCGCTCCATCTCCTGTTCTTAGCACAGCGAGTCTAGCAAGATCTCAGTCTCTCCGCCTTTCCGCCTTCCGCCTCAGTTCCGACTCAAGTTCCGACCAAACCCTTTGTTCAGCACTTTCCGACTTCCGACTCATTTCCGAAATACCTAGGACGATAGTTCATTGGGGGGCAACCTATAAGTTGAAGCCGCTGTCCTTTCCAGTTCCGACTTAGTGGAAATCTCGATACGTAACAGTAATATCTGATTCCCACCCGATAACTATCACTATGCCTCCTCGTACCACAGTTACTTCAGCTCGAGCAGGAGCTGTCGAAGCTCTCTCTTATTTTGGCAGTCTTAGATCCGCAGCACCAAGGCATGCGGAACCCTCCGGCAGCTCTCGTACCGACGATGAGCTCTCCGATGCTTTTCCGCAACGATTCGAAGAAGTTCCTGACGCTAATCCCGACGACAATCCCGACTATGACGGGAATTCGACGAGTAGCAGCGGCGAACAAACCAGCAGCGTCGTTCCGACGCCAGCACCAGCACCACCACCTCCACCAGGACCACCTCCAGGCGGTCCTCCACCTCCAATTCCACCTCAGATTCCCGCCAACCCAGTTCCGCCCGGCCAGTTCCGGATCTTGCACAAGCCATGCCATGCTAGCCGGACAACTTCAGCGCCCGGTCCAAGCACCACCACGCCCCATGACAAAGGTCCGCGAACCAGATCAGTTCGACGGTTCTGACCCCAAGAAGCTCCAGCCATTTCTGGTCCAGCTTCAACTCAATTTCCGTGATCGTCCCGACGCCTTTCCCGACGACGAACGAAAGGTCAATTACGCCCCTTCCTATCTCAGAGGCACGGCTCTCGACTACTTCGAACCCGCCCTCGTGGATCCGTTCGCTCTCGCGGACTGGGCCGACGATTACCACAACTTCGTTTCCGAACTCCGCAGCAACTTCGGACCATTTGATATGGAAGCCGATGCGGAAAATGAACTCGATAAGCTTCGTATGAAAGACACTCATAAGATAGCTAAATATATCGTCACGTTCCAGCAGCTCGCTCCTCGAGTCCAATGGGGAGAAGCAGCACTCCGACGCCAGTTTTACATGGGCTTGCCATCCCGGATCAAGGATGAAATTGCCCGCGTCGGAAAACCCGCCACCCTTACCGACCTCCGCAACCTTGCCCAATCCATCGATTCGCACTACTGGGAAAGACACTCCGAGATTGCTCGCGAAACATCCACCCAGAGCAAGAACGACAAGTCTTCCGACAAGAAGTCTGACAAAGACAAGAAGAAGACCAATTCCGGAAACCAACAACAACAACAACAGTTCCGGATCCAATTCCGGCAACCGGAACAACAACTCCACCCCTCGCAATAACCAGGCCTCTGGTTCCAACACCAACGCCCGGAAAAGCACTCCGGACCTTTCCGACAAACTTGGGAAGGATGGAAAACTAACCCCTGTAGAACGCCAGCGTCGCATGGACAACAACCTTTGCCTTTTCTGCGGCAAAGGCCGTCACGTCGCTTGCGACTGCACTCGCGCTTCCGCCTCCGCTGCTAAGGCCAAGGGCCGCGCAGCAAAGACGGAAGAGAAATCCGAAGCGGCTCCAGCTGCGGATTCAAAAAAATAGTCAGCAGTCCTCCGGCCTCCGCATGAGCTGAGGGCTGTGCTGACCCCATTCGTGCGACAAACGAGGTTAAACTCAACGCATCCGCTCTTTCGTCCTCCGACTCCCTCTCTGTTCCACTCACTTCCGATACCATTTCCGCACCCCCGTTTACCGCATTGATTGACTCCGGTTCGACTCATTGTTTCCTAGATTCCAACTTTGTTTTGAAACATAAACTTCCGACTCGCAACATTCCGACAATTCCGCTTGCCTTTTCGACGGGTCTTCCAACACGGGAATTTCCCAAGTTGTGGATCTGTCTATCCGTTTCGCTACTGGGGACAACCATGAAGTTACATTTTACGTTACTCCGCTAGATGCTAGCTGCTCCGTTGTACTAGGACACAATTGGCTCACCCGATATAATCCGTCGATTAACTGGGCATTGGGTCAAATACAGTTCCGTACCCTGGATCGACTTCCGTCTATTCCGACGTCGTCCGCAAAGATGGCTCAGGCCTCTTCTGCAACTCCGCTTGTGGATTCAGTTCCGCACTCCGGTCCCGCTTTAGCACCTCCGACCCTCGAAGCTCCTCGAATAGCGCTCGTTTCCGCCACCGCTTTCCGGTATTGCAACGGCAAGAGGATACGACCGTTTTCCAGCTTCACCTCTCCGACTCGGCTTCAGTCAAGGCGCGTTCCGCCTCGACTTCTGCTCCGGTCGACATGAGCTCAGTTCCGGAAGAATATTGTGACTTCCCGGACGTGTTCAATAAGGCCAAAGCTGACAAACCTGCTGAACATCGACCTTACGATTTGAAGATAGATTTGGAAGAACGAGCATCTCCGCCCCTCGGACCGATCTACTCCCTTTCGCAAAGTGAACTCCTAACTCTCCGCGAGTTCGTCGATGAACATCTCAACATGGGCTTCATCTGCCCTTCGCTGTCTCCGCACGGCGCTCCGGTCCTTTTCGTCAAGAAGAAGGATGGATCCCTCCGCCTCTGCGTCGATTTCCACGGACTCAATGCCCTCACTAAGAAGGACAAATATCTGCTTCTGCGCATTTCCGACCACTCGACACTCCCCGCAGGGCGAAGATCTATGGTGCCGCTCACTTAGGCGCCGCTACTTGTGTGCAACCGCCAATCTGGCTCGTTCAATTTTCTAACCCTAACCCCAAATCGTAACCGCCATCCTTACTGCCGTCCACCATCTATGGTTAAACCATACCGGACAAACAACCTTGCGAAAGCTAGAAACTATCGCCATATTAACACTACCATTGACACTGATTCTGATTCTGACTGCGAGTACGAAGGCGGTGTTAACTGCGAGCCCTCCGATGACTCTGCGACGGATGCAGATGAGGTTTGGTCAGACGACGAAAGCCTTGCTGAGCTCGAGGGTGACGAATTGGAGGCTAATCTCTGTACTCTGCGCAAGAAGGCTGGATCTTGCTCCCAATGCGTTCAAGCATATGATGAGTCGCAAGAATTCGAAAGATTGGAAGAAAATAGAGGCAAACCGAGCATTGGGATACACAAAAGGCTCGACCCGCACACAGGCGCGAAGACGGAAGGAGGCTCAAGAACGAGAAGCATCCCGAGCAGAAGCCAAAACCTCATGAGCATTACTTCTTGCGATTTTCAGAACATTGAATTACTCACCGATAAATCAGTGCCAATCCACAAATTGCCATGATGCGAAACCAGTCTGTGAAAAGCAAAGATGCTGAAGAGGAAATGGGCAATGTTGGACAGGCTCCAGATGTGCAGTCATGGGCTGAGGAAGTCAGGTATTCATCTGATGAGGGTGGTTCCAGTGTTGATTCTGAATCAGACAGTGGTGATGATGAACCACCACCCAATATCACATCACATCGTCTCCCTGTTGTCCCTCCCAGAAAACGCCAACGTCGAGAGGTCCCATATTGAACTGAGAGGATTGTGAGGAGAGAAAGAAGGCAGAAAGAATTTGAAGAGGCACTGAAAGACTTGCAGAAGTTAATGAAGTCAAAAAAGACGCATTATGTGGCTGGTCCAAATGGCTTGCAAGCTCGTCGAACTGCTGCCATGGAAACTCACATGAGACTTGTTATTGAAAGGGGACGGGGATTGATTGATGCCTCAGAGCGTGCAGCTGAAAGTCGTGGTTTTTCTGCCAAATGGGGTGGTCGACAGGTTCGCAAATGGACTCGCCATTATGTCCAGACTCGAGACTTGCCAAAATCACAAATTGGACGTCATGCCAAAGTGTTTTCTTTATTGTCAGATCCTGCAATTGCTGCTGAGCTCAGAGCATATGTTCGCTCAAATAAATGGGCTATGGATCCTGAAAAGCTGTCCAAATTCTCACAGGACAAGCTTGTTCCCAAGGCAGCTCGTGAATACCTGGAACATCTCACACAGAATGAAATGCCACATGGATTGAAAAGATATATGGAATTGGAGTTGTTTCCGCGAATTCATCTGCAAGTTGGCCGTGGGATCTCTTTGAAAACTGCTCGACGATGGCTTCACAAGGAGGGGTTCAAATACATCAATCACAAGAAGGGTCTATACTTCGATGGACATGACAGACCTGATGTTGTTGAATACCGGCAAAATCACTTCTTGCCAGCTATGAAAACATATGAGGAACGATTGGTTCGATATGTTGTTGGCAGTGTGGACCAGGAGTTAATTATTCCACGCAAGAATTATGTTGAGCGTCGTTTGGTGCTCCTTGCTCAGGATGAAATGACGGCACAAGCGAATGACATAACTTTCAAAACTTGGGTTTTTGAAGATCAACATCGACTTCGAAAAAAGGGTGTTGGACGTGGTTTGCACAAAAGTGACACCTTGTGCTCTACGGTCGGATGGCTCCAAGAAGGTACTCAAACCCTTGAGTATGGCAAAAACTATGAAGGATATTGGACTGGGGAGCTTTTTGTTAAGCAGGTGAATAATTATAATTGCTTTTATTGTGAATAAATTTTGATTTTTTGTGCAAAGATCAAGGAAAAGATTATTCCAGCTTTTGAGCATGCACATGGGGCTGGTTACCAGGCACTCATAATGGTTGATAACTCTCAGGGTCATTCTGCTTACTCAGAGGATGCACTATTGGTTTCACGAATGAATGTCCATCCTGGTGGCAAGCAGGCACGGATGCATGACACATGGTTTATTCGTGATGGTTCAAAAATCATGCAGCCAATGGTGTATCCAGCTGACCACCCAACACACCCAAATGCTGCAAAAGGAATTAAGGCTGTTCTTATGGAGCGTGGCCTTTTTTCAGATGGTTTGCGAGGCAAATGCAAGAAATGCATGTCAGATTCTTGTTGTGGCAAGCACATTCTTGAATTGCAGCCTGATTTCCAGCAGCAGAAATCACTTGTGCAGGAGGTGATTGAAGCTGCTGGTCACCTGTGCATTCTCTTGCCAAAGTTTCATTGTGAACTCAATTTCATGAGTTCTTTTGGGGTGCTGTTAAGAAATATCTTCGTGACAATTGCGATTACACATTTGACACATTAAAGGAGAATATGCCAAAAGCATTGGCATCCGTGCAATTGCAAACAATCCGGCGGCGGGAACACCGGACATTTCGGTGGATGGATGCATATAGAGCAGGGATGGGAACGACAGAGGCTCAGAAACAGGTAAAGCAATTCAGTTCCACAAAATACAAGTCACACAGGTGTGTTCCAGAGGCTGTTGCTAGTTCTTTGGACCAGTAATTATTAATTTTTGTCCTTCACACCATGGGGGTAATCCCAAAAACAAAATTTCTCATCCAATTTTAATGATATATTGATCCTGTCAATACAATCTGTCCAAAATACACCAAAGAGTGTTTCTGCAAGAGGGATAAGCGCCAACCTTTTTTTTGACGGCTGTAGAGGCCAATATGTACCACCTGCCAATCTGGGATGTGTTTGCAAGATTTTCTCACTCAAAATTGAAGCCAGTTGATATCCCTCAATACAATATGTTCTTACTACTAAAGGGAGTGTTTCTACAAGAGGAATAAGAATTTGGCCATGGTTTGGAGGATGAGAAAATTTTGCACAAAAGTAGTGGCGGCTAAGTGAGCGGCACCATACACCAAAATAGACCTCCGGCACGCTTATCACCTTGTCCGCATCCGGGAAGGTGACGAGTGGAAAACCACTTTCCGCACCCGCTACGGTGCTTTTGAGTGGGTTGTCATGCCTTTTGGTCTAACCAATGCTCCCGCCGCTTTTCAGCGATTCATGAACGACATATTTTCCGACCTCCTCGACGTATGCGTCCTAGTCTACATTGACGACATCCTCATCTATTCCGACACACCGGAAAAACATCGGGAACATGTCCGTGAAGTACTCCGCCGTCTACGCAAACACCATCTCTACGCAAAAGCAGAGAAATGCGAATGGCATCGCGACACGGTCGAATACCTGGGCTACATCCTCTCTCCTACGGGTCTTACCATGGCAGAGGACAAGGTCAAGGCAATTCAAGAATGGACGGAACCCCGACGTGTTAAGGATGTACAGTCTTTCCTTGGCTTCGCCAACTTTTACCGGCGTTTCATTTATAATTTTTCCGACATTACTGTTCCGCTCATGCGTCTCACCAGGGAGGGTGCCCCATGGAATTTCACTCCGGAATGCCGTTCCGCATTTGAAGCCCTCAAATCGGCCGTCACTATGGCTCCTATACTCGGTTTCTGGATTCCTGATGCCCAACTTGTACTCGAAACCGACGCTTCCGACTACGCACTAGCCGCCATTCTTTCCATCATTTCCCCCGACGATGGAGAAATTCATCCGATCGCCTTTCATTCCCGCACCTTTTCCGCCCCGGAACTCAACTACGACGTCCACGATAAGGAACTACTTGCGATTTTCGAAGCCTTCAAAATCTGGAGACACTACCTCGAAGGTCCAACTTATCCGATTGACGTTGTAACGGATCATAAGAACCTTGAGTATTTTGCAACTACTAAGATTTTGACCCGCCGTCAAGTCCGCTGGTCTGAATATCTCTCACAGTTCAACATGGTGATTCGTTTCCGCCCCGGAAAGCTCGGAGCAAAACCCGACGCACTCACTAGACGTTGGGACGTCTACCCAAAAGAGGGAAGTAGCGACTATGCCAGCGTTAATCCGCACAATTTCCGCCCAGTATTCTCCACAGAGCAACTGGCATCGTCCCTGCGTGCCACAGCATTGCAGTTTCCGCTACTCCACACCTCAATTATTATGGACACCGAGTCTCTCCATTCCGACATCTGTTCTGCACTCCGATCCGACCCCATCTCTGCAGCCCACCTCGATGACCCCACCAGTCCTGGATGGTCCCTCGATTCCGACGGATTTCTCCGGTACAAGTCCCGGATTTACGTTCCGGACACCAACGATCACAAACCCTACGGCCTCCTGAAGCAACTTCCGATCCCGGAACAACCCTGGAATTCGATATCCATGGATTTCATTGAGAAGCTTCCTAGGTCATCTGGCTATGATACCATTCTAATGATCTTTGACCGCCTTACAAAGCAGTCCATCTTTATTCCGACCTACGACACCATCACTTCCACCCAACTCGCACAACTCTTCGTGCTCCACGTCTTTTCCAAGCACGGAATCCCCTCCCATGTCACTTCTGACCGTGGTTCCGAATTCGTGTCATCCTTTTTCCACACACTCGGCAAGGCTCTCGACATGAAGCTCCACTTCACTTCCAGTTATCACCCCGAAGGAGACGGACAAACGGAACGTACTAATCAGACCCTTGAGCAGTATCTCCGCGTCTATTGCAACTACCAACACAGCAATTGGTCCGACCTCCTTCCACTTGCGGAATTTGCCTACAACAATGCACCTTCCGCTACCACCGGAATTTCACCCTTTTACGCCAACAAGGGCTACCACCCGAATCTCGCCATCCACCCTGAACGTGACCTCGCCTCTGCAGGAGCCTGAGATTTCATTGTGGAACTCGACAACCTTCACCAGCACCTCCGAGAGAACATTTCCGCTGCACAAAAGAGATACCAAACTTCCGCCGATCGGAAACACCTTCCGCAACCAGCATTCGAGATTGGCGACAAAGCCTTTGTCAAAGCGGAAAACTTCCGCACCACTTGCCCCTCGAAGAAGCTCTCTGAGAAATACCTCGGTCCTTACGAGATCATCGCTAAGGCCGGCAGTCGTTCTTTCACTCTCAGACTTCCTGACAATATGCGCGCAGTACATCCGGTATTCCATGTCTCTATGCTTGAGCCCGCAGTCCCGAATACAATTCCGAATCGAGAACAACCTCCGCCTCCGCCGGTTGTCATCGACGGAGAACCGGAATATGAGATCTCGGAAATTCTCAACTCCAAGCTCGACAGAAGATACCGCTGCCAACTCCAGTACCTAGTCAAGTGGGCAGGCTATGAAAACACCGACGAAGAGACCTCGTGGATTTCCGCCACGGAACTAGATCACGCCTCTGACCTCGTCTCTGATTTTCACAAGTCATACCCTGATAAGCCTGGCCCCATTTCCGCGCCCTAGTCAATTCCGACACCACTTCCGATACCCTCATTTCTTACAGTTCTGAAGTCACACACATTTCCGATTAATTTTCCGTTATGATTTCCGACACTTCAAGAAAATATGTTACAAGCTTTCGACCCCTACTCCTCTCTCATCGTTTCCGCCTCACCCCCGTTTTCCGCTTCCGCACCCTCTTCCGCATTCCCTATCTCCACGTTGACCAATTCGGTCCCCACCCTCGTATCCGCCACCTGACTTGCACCCATTTCCACCCTGTTCTCCTCCTGCATCCGCAGTTCCATCCTTTCCCGGACCATGTCGTTCCGCCACCGGTACTCCCGCTTGAACTGCTCCAAGACCGCCGACATGATGGTCATTTGATTTTGGAAGGACAACAACTGTTGTTGTTGAACTTCCGCCATCTCCTCCAGAGTGTTCCGGACCCCGCGCTGGGATCTCCGGATACCCCTCAACGACCTTGCGATGTCGAACAACGGCGACACCATGGAGAAGCGGTTGAGCACCGCTGTCTCTGAGGTGCCGGTCACCGGAAATCCTTCCGGCTTCTTTCCGCTCGGTCTCAGCTTTGACTTGGGGGTTTCAGGCCCCTCAGTCTCAACCCTGCGCCGCTTCCGCTCCACCCTCGCGGCACACCCATCCACCACGCAACGGCGCTTCTTGTTCCGGCACCGTTCGCAGGCCGTCTCCCGCGGATTTTCCGACCACACACACTCCAGGCCCTTGACCTCGCACGTGTCGCAAGGAGCCTTCTCCTCCTCGCCGTCCCTGGGTTTCCTTTTCCGGGTCGCGGGATTTTCCGGCCCCAGCTCTCGCAACTCCAGTATCCAGGCCAGCTACTCTTTCCGAGCTTGCTGGAACTCACCCGCCCTCCGTTTCCGCTCCTCAACGACGTTCGGCATGGGAGCACTTTCTTTCTGCTTCCCCTTGCCCTCTGGAGTCGGCGTGCTTTCCGCACTGCTTTCCGCTTCCGACTCCCCCTCGGATTCTGCGACTCTCTGGTAGTTTTCTGTGAGCTCCGGAACACCCCACACGACATTTCCGACTCACCCGGAATTTCCCTGCCTTTTCCGCCACGGCCATGTCCTCTGCAGCCTTTTTTGCCGGGTCCCGTTTCCGCTGTTCTTCGCGGACACGCGACTCCTCCTCGCGACGTCTACGGTCACGCTCCTCCTTCTCCTTCCGCTCCTGTTCCCGATGCTCCTGTTCCTTGTGCTCTTTCTCCTTGCGCTCCTCCTCCAGACGCTCCCTCTCCTTCCGCGCGGCTTCCTCAGCCTCGCGCCTTTTGGCCAATTCCTTTTGCGCGAGCATATCAGCAAAGTGCTGCTTCATCTCAGCGCTGGTCATTTTGGAAAAGTCGACTGGAGTGCTCATGATGGATAAAACAGAAGACACGTCTTGTTTCCCGCCTATCTTTCGAACTCCGACGTGTTTGTTCACAGGTCACGTGATCCAACCTGTGGTCTCGCGGGGCTCGACCTTAGAAGGGAGATACTGTTATGACCGTTCATTTCCGACTTCCGACTCTCAGTTCCGCCACTCCTTCCGCCCCTCCGATACTTCCGCAACACTTTCCGCCCCTCCGATAATTCCGACATTCCACCCCTTGTACATTTCCCTTGTTCTTTCGACTCTACTACTCGGACCCACCGGACCCGTTTCATCGTTCATCAGAACCACATATCCGGTCACCCTTGTAGTTTGTTGTCAGACATGTTTTCCAGACCCCTTGTTCTTTACCATTGTTCTACCTTACCCTGAACCCCCCTTGTAGTCCCATTGTTCCAAATAGTTAGTTCCCACACATTGTACTCGACTTCCGCTTCCTCCGGAATTTGCTTAGTACCATACCATTACTTGTTGCTCTGCGCTTTGTATAAAACCCCCTCATGTATGTCTGTTATTCTGCAATCAGATAATCACCTTCGATACTTGATTTCCTTCGCTCCATCTCCTGTTCTTAGCACAGCGAGTCTAGCAAGATCTCAGTCTCTCCGCCTTTCCGCCTTCCGCCTCAGTTCCGACTCAAGTTCCGACCAAACCCTTTGTTCAGCACTTTCCGACTTCCGACTCATTTCCGAAATACCTAGGACGATAGTTCATTGGGGGCGCAACCTATAAGTTGAAGCCGCTGTCCTTTCCAGTTCCGACTTAGTGGAAATCTTGATACGTAACACCTTCTATGAACAACTCAGGTATCCTCATAGAGGGACCTGGTGAGGTCATCGGAATCTGTGTCTGACATATGAATGTCCGAGTACGGAGCCGGTGGCGATCATGGGCTGTCGGTGAGGACATGGGGTGGGGAGTCAATGCCCATGTCCTGCCAGAAGGTCGCCTCGGCGACCGGGTCGTGGGCTAGTGATGGGCCTCGAGTCATGGCTAGCTTGTGGCCTAGCCGTGCTTGGGTGATTGTTGAGGCCGTGGCCTTCATGGATGCTGCTCGGTCATGGTCCCGCAGGGCCGCCAGGGGCCTCCTCCCGGGCCTGTTTCAGCACGGTAGCCATACCGTGCATGCATGTGGGACCCCAATGGTGTCTCTTTAGCCTCCTTCAGGAGGTCCTGGAACCTCTGCTTCTTGGTGTCGCAGAGGACGAACCATTCATCCCGGTGTTGCGTTCGTTTTCCGACAGGCCACGGCAGGCGGCCTGTTACGGTGAACAATGGGTCCCTGAGAGGCATGAGTTCCCCTTCCCCCGGTAGAGGGTTAGGAACTGTCATTGCCGGTGGGGGAAATGACACCAATGATGTGGGCCGGAGGACCATCTGTCTGGCCCTCTCTTGTTCGGCTGCGATGTGCTCAGCGTGGGCTGCGGCCACCGCCTGCCCCAACGCTGGGTCATCGACTGTGCGACTTGGTGATTGTGCCAGGTACTCCTGGGTGATGTGTTTGTGTACATAACTGATGGGGTCATAGGTTATGAGCTTGTCATAACCTTGGGCTACTGCAACTATCAACAGGACAACTGGTCCGAGTTGCTACCACTTGCCAAGTTTGCATACAACAATGCTCCCAGTGCCACCACCGGAATTTCTCCGTTCTTTGCCAACAAATGCTACAACCTGAACTTGACAGTTCACCCTGAAAGGGACCTTGCTTCCTCTCGGGCCCGAGACTTCGCAGTTGACCTTGACCAGCTTCATGCTGCCTTGAAAGAGCAGATCAAATCTGCTCAATCTCGGTATCAGGTCTTGGCTGACGCATGTCGTGCTCCCACCCCCGAGTTCACGATTGGATCCTTAGTGTTTGTAAAAGCGCAGTTCTTCCGGACAACCCGGCCCTCGAAGAAGCTGGCCAAAAAGTACCTCGGCCCCTTTGGGATCATAGGCCAGGCTGGATCTAGAGCTTACATCCTACGGCTTCCGGACAGCCTTCGGGCAGTCCACCCAGTCTTCCATGTCTCCATGCTTGAACCTGCAACACCAAATACTATCCCGAACCGGGTTCAGTCTGTAGAAAGTCTTGTCGGCAGGGGTGCGTACGTATGAGTGGTTCGTGAGGTTCGTAGAGAGTTATGGAGAGAATAGAGGAGAGAAAGCCACAACGCTTGTTTGCGCTAACACCGCGCGCAGTGACAACTACGACTAATACCGACTGTCAACAACATCCAGTCAAAGGAAACACTAGCCTCAGTGGGCTCAAACAAGAGTGCAAAGGTGGATTTTAACTGCCTAAGGTTCTATACATGTATCCTAGCTATTTAAGTCATTGGAACAAACCTATACTATGCTAGATACGAAAGGGGGTTATGGAGCAACGAGTGCCGCCAGTGCATGATTATGCACCGGCACCGGAGTTGTCCCTTATCACATGGAGCTAATATATGCATCAGGAACGATGGAGCGTCTTCCGTGCTGCGTCTCGGATCTGTTCCTTGGTTGGCCCTGGAACTGGGCTCAGGGTCAAGGTCACCGGTTAGATGTGCACGCGAGTGATAGCGCGCACGCACATGATATGCAGTGCCGGCAGTAATTACGTGCACATCCATGTCCTGGGATGTGCCGGGAGGTTGTTATTGTTAGAATAAGAGAGATGCGAGTAAGAACGATGCAATGTATATGGGGCGTTTGTCCTGTGAGCTCGTTGGGGCAAACGGATAGATACATACATGAAAAGTAAAGACTTATAAATGTTCTCAGAACAAAAGGAAAATAGAACAATAGGAAAAGCGAGAACAAAAGGGTTTGACAATGATACACACAAGCCTTGGATTAGATAAGCGGAATGAACGCATGACCAGCTTGTCATAATTCCAACAGTTATGACCTTGTTAGTGGTGTATATGAATGTAAAAATCGATTTCCCTATTAATAACACAGTCTCCACCTGTAAAGGGTGTTGATCTTAAGACCTTGTATCACAAGGCCACAACAGAACTTGACCAATGAGTGGTATTCTGAATGCTACGTAGTGACAGGTAAGAGTAAGATGCGATGGGAACCGCTGGCCGGTTCCCACGCATGAACTATACAGTGGGTCCCTAAGGGGCCCACTGGGATTATGTAATAACTAATGTATATGTAGATACACAGGTTATTTACACCCTCCCCCTCTATAGATAACTATAGGGGTTAACTACTACTCATAGAGGTCGTCCATGAGGGAATCCTCTAGAGTGGCCGATACGACGATGTCGTCGTCGTACCGGGCCAGAGGAGCACGTGACTCCTCCGGGGGCACCTCCGCGTCGTCGGTGGTGATCGGGTGATGCTGGACGGCCTCACCACTCGCGGCGGTCTCCGCTGGGGCTCTGGGGCCCGTGTCCTTGTGGAGCATGGCCTCAACGGCTGGGTCCTCCATTTGAGGACGAGGCCGGAAGCGTGCCAGCTCTTGGTCGAGCTGAGCGTGAGTGAGGGGCCGCGGCACTGCAGCCCTCATGTGGCTGGTCTCGATGACCTTTTGTTGGCCCTCATGGGCGGCGGCGCTGAATGCCGCTCCGGTGATGCTGCGCTGAACGTAATGTTCAATGCGCACTGCTCGCTCGCGAGTGACTCCCGCGTAGCGGGCCAGCCATCTCGCGATCTCCGCGAGTGGGATGTCGGGGCTCGGCCCTCCATGGGGAATGGGCCCGTGATCGAGAGCCACAGGGTAGTGCTCTGAGGCATCAGCACTTCCCTGGCGTCGACGAGGCTCGACCATTGGTCCGTCGAGCCGAAGAGGTCGAGTAGCCTCGCCCTTAGCGGTGATGCGACCCCTTTGACCCGGGGTGCAAGGGCCTTCAACCACATCCAGACGTCCATGTCATCTAGGTTGAAGGTGCCATCCGCGTTGTCACAGATGGCGGAGGGGATTCCTTCAGGGTTGTGTATCCAACCCTTCAGGATGGCCGCAATATCGTGCGGGGTACCGCCTGCTATCACGAGACAATCCCTTTTGGAATTGCGAGCGCGTTGTTCATGCTTGATGCGTTTGAAAACGCCGATCATCTCGCGCGTACACGCAATCTGCGGCGTTTCTTTTGCCTGCGCTATGAGTTCGACGAAGCGGGGTTCGTTGAGCGGGCAGACGTCGTACCATTGGCTATGACGTTGTTGGGCCTTTCCTACCGGTCGTGGTAGGAGGCCCGTCTCGGAGATCGGTGGATCTCCAAGTGGGATGAGCCTTCCCTCCCCGGGTAGGGAGGATGAACAGACTCAACTGTCCCCGCCGGCGGAGGTAGGGCCACGCCAGGCCCGATGTACTGGGCCTCGACCTGTGCTATCCGCCACTGAAGGGCGGGGTCGTGGATGGTGTGCGACGATGACGCCGCTAGGTAAGCGCTGATTGCGCTTTCCTTCGCAATGGCTAGGCCATTGACAGTGTGGAGGGAGCCGCGCAATTTCTTGCGCTTCTTCTTTGGCTGCTCTGCCAGCCGTTGTGCCCGTTCAGGGTCGTACGTCTTCCAGACGGACGAGTCAGACTCCCATCCATCTAGCACACCGTACGCAGAGTCGGAAGGTGCGCTCTCCCCTTCCGTTGTTGTCGTGGTCGGCGTCGGCGCCGACAAACGGGACGCGAGCCCCGATGTTGCGCGCGCCGACAACGGCGCCGTCGCGTGAGGTGAAGATGGCCCAGCCACTGGGTCTGTGGCTGGGTCATGTCGCAGCCTTTTGTTGGGTGCATTTATGCTCCTGCACCAAAATCAAGCATAATATATCCAATTTGTTGTGTGGCCTTCCAATTTCTTCTCACATTGTTCTTGTATTATGCATCCATTTCTCTGGTTATTTTCGAAATTTTCCACTCATTCCTTATCTCTCTATTTCATCTTGTTATCCCTACTTTCACAAGCGGCTGCACCCAGCGGAGTCTGAAATGACTTCGACGCGCGAGCTCTTGGGCGCTAAAGGGCCGGGTAGTAGTACATGCGCAGTGGAACACATTTCCCCCTCTCTCAGTGACCACTAAATTCACTGAGAGAGGCAAGTAAATTAGTCTAGTAGTCTTTGCATTTATTGACCTAGAAATCCTCTGTAGTGAATTGATTTCTAGGTAGTGTATAATATATTTACAGTGACCACTAAATTCACTGAGAGAGTGAATTGATTTCTAGTCTACTCTTTTGAATAACAAGTCCATACCTACTGCCTATAATTCCTGTCCTCCACAGGGTTATGGGCCCCGGAGACACTTCTGAGAAGCTGTTGGGTGTTGAGAAGCTTGCTACTGATGGAAGTAATTGGCCATTGTGGCGAGCCACTCTCATCAGCTATTTCGAGTCCAAAAATCTGCTCAAGCATGTAGAAGGGAGAGTCACTCGACCTCCTGATCCTCCAGTCATGCCCCCAGGCCATATTCTAACAGAAGCTGAGGAAACTCAGATGGATAAGGCCGAGGAGAAGCTGGAGAGATACCTTGCTAGAGAAGGACAAGCCAAGACCCAAATCATCGTCTCAGTGTCAGAGTCATTAGCCCTGATGCTACAGAAGCAGAAGACAGCAAAAGAGACTTGGGATGCACTGGTCAATGAAATGACCAAAAAGCCCAAGATGGTCCTCACCAGCCTGCAGAGACAACTCCGCAGTATGAGATGTCCTGAGGATGGAGATTTGAGAGATCACTTGGACAAGGCCCAAGACCTATATGCTCGTCTTAATGAGATGGGAGCCAGAGTTTCTGAAGAAGAATTCATGGACATAATCCTTGCGTCACTTCCACCATCCTATGAGGCAGTCATGAACGCCCTTACCACTTCGCTTGAAGAATGCGGGATGCCATTGGTCCCTGATAATATTATTAGGGTACTAAAGGCTCAGTATGACAGGAAGAAAACACTCCCGCAAGAAGAGCAGGTGTTTATTGGTTCATCTACTAAGAAGGACCAGAAGGGGCAGAAGGCGCATGTATGCACCAACTGCAAAAAGCCTGGACATGCCATCGAAAATTGCTGGGCTAAAGGAGGTGGTAAAGAAGGTCAAGGACCACGTCAGAAGAAGAAAGCCAAAGACAAGAAGAAGAAGAAGGGTAAAGCAAAAGCGAATGTTGCCGAAGAAGAGTCTACTTCTGAGGAAAGTGGTGATGGGCATCTTGCCTTCACCAATTTCGACGAGTGCTCTAATTTCAATTTGAGCACATCCTCAGGAGTTATAGTCATACTCGATACCGGAACGACATCGCATATGACTCCTCACAAAAATTTATTGAGGAACTACTGTCAATTCTCACAGCCGAGGACTATCCGAGCAGCCAACAAAGGTACCTTTGATGCCTTTGGCTCAGGACTGCTCTATTATCCAATAAGGTTGGAGATAGAACAGTAGAAGTCACGTTGCAAGATACATACTATGCACCCAAAATTGCTGCTACCCTCGTCTCGATCGGTCGGTGCGATGATGCTGGCTACGACATTCGACTCGGTGGCCAGAAATGCACAATATCTAATGCTGCTGGAAAGGTATTGATGCAAGCACCGAAGGTCAATGGTTTATATCGACTAGACCTCCAGTCACCAAGTGCTCAAGCCCATATGTGTTTATCTGCCATGGAAATTCATCAAAAGATGGGGCACATCTCGCAGAAGTCCCTACAACATCTATTAAATCATGGCATGATATTGGGCATTGAACTGAGCTCCACAGGCGATAGAATTGTCTGTGATGCGTGTATTCAGGCCAAGATTGCGCGCAAACCTCTTCCTCGAGAACCCAGAGACCGAACATCAAAATTCGGTGACAGAATTTATTCTGATGTCTGGGGACCTGCAAGACACCTCACGATCGATAAGAAGTCATATTATGTCTCCTTTATCGATGACTACTCAAGAGAATCGGTGATCTATCTCATGGCGAACAAATCAGAAGCATTCTCAAAGTACAAGCTTACGAGGCTTTAATGCTTCGACAGAGAAATGTGCACATCAAGGCACTTGTTTCTGATCGAGGGGGCGAGTATATGAGCTCTGAATTCGAACAGCATCTAGCCAAACAAGGCACGAAGCATCAGTTGACGGTACACGACACACCAGAGTCCAATGGTGTTGCGGAACGCCTGAACCGAACTCTCACTGAGAGAACTCGTGCCATGCTGCTAGAATCAGGCCTTCCTAAGATATTATGGGGCTATGCGATACAGCATGCCAATTATCTTAGGAACAGGACGCATACAAGAGCTCTACCAGATAAAACGCCCTACGAGATGATTCACCATGAGAAACCGAATCTCAAAGACATTCACGCGTGGGGAACTGAAGTCTATGTTAAGGTCACTCAGGGAGATAAATTGGAAGCTCGTGCCAAGAGAGCTCGGTGGATAGGAATTTCTGCGCAGAGCCATGGTCATTATGTTTATTGGCCTGACTCACACAAAGTTTCTGTCGAGCGGAACGTTGTGTTTGATTCAGAGATGAAGAAGGGAAAGGTCCCAATCATTTCTATTGAAGAATCCAAGCTACCTACGTCTAGAGAAGAGAAAAAGGCCATTCCAGCATCAGCGCCTGTGCCCGGTCGCTTAGTCAGCGAAGAGGCAAAGATCGAAGAAATTGATGAAAGTGCACCGGAAGAATATCTTGAAAAGCTGCAACCTATTCAGGGAGTTGATGACAGACCTAGAGAAGCTGAACCGATAAGGAGAAGCGAAAGGATCCGTCAACAACAAGTGCAGCCGGCCCCATCAGGTCCCGTGACAAGATCTCAAACTCAGAGACAAACTGGCGCACATATGACTACGCTAGCTTACGAGGACGTTGAGGACCATAAACAAGTTTTATTCGACCAAGAATTATCCTCCGAGATTGATGGCATCAGTAGCTATGAGTGTGCCATCAGTGCGTTTCTAACCGACGGTCAAAACAATAACAAGGCGCCGGATTTGAGTCAAATTGAACCTAGCAATGCAGACGAAGCTCTGAATAATCCTATATGGAAGAAATCAATGGACAAAGAGTATGAGGCCCTAATCGACAAGGGAGTGTGGGAAAGAACCAAACCACCTCCTGGAGCCAACATTGTCGGCAACAAATGGGTCTACCTTTGGAAGCGTAATCCAGAAGGGAAACCAATAGTACCTAAATCGAGAATGGTCGCCCAAGGCTTCACGCAGAAGTTTGGAGTCGACTATGATGAGACATACTCACCTGTTGCTCGGTTATCCTCCCTACGGATCATATGCGCCATTGCTGCTAGGAATGACTGGCCTATCCATCAAATGGACGTGGACTATGCATACCTCAATGCTACGTTGCCCGAACCTATTTACATGAAGCAGCCGTATGGATATGAGTCAGGAGACAAAGGCGAAGTGCTACTTTTGAAGAAAGCACTCTACGGCCTCAAGCAATCTGGAAGAGAATGGTACAAACGTCTAAGTGGTGAATTCCACAAGTTAGGATTCACTACGTCAGCCACAGACGGGGCTGTATTTTATAGACGTGGCGGAAAGGGGCATGTGATCATTGCAACAGCTGTGGACGACCTTACCATCACAGCTGAGAATCAGTCAGTCCTGGACGAAGTCAAACGAGATCTTACTCAGGTCTTCAGTATGAAAGATCTAGGCGAGATTCATTGGCTATTGAATCTCAAAATCGAAAGAGACTGGCAGAAGAAGACCATTGCAATTTCACAACCTGCATACATCGAGAAGATCATCAAAAAATTTAATCTCGAGGATGCAAAGACTTATGCTACGCCTCTTGATCCAGCCGTAAAATTATCTAAAGACCAATGTCCTTCTACAGAGAGAGGCAAGAAAGCCATGTCGAAGTTTCCATACAGGCAAGCTATAGGATCACTGATGTGGGCGGCTGTAGCCACTCGACCTGACATTGCATTTGCGGTGTCATTACTCTCGCAATTCCTCGAAAATCCAGGTGGCACACATTGGAATGCAGTCAAACGTGTCTTCAAATATTTGAAAGGCACGAAGCATTACAAGCTCACACTTGGAAGAAATCAAGACGGCTTGATGGGGTATTCAGATGCGGATTGGGGTTCACAGAGTCATAGGCGTTCGTATTCGGCATACTTATTTCAGATTGATGGAGGCACTGTTTCATGGAGTTGCCAGAAACAGTCGATAGTAGCCCTCTCATCAACTGAAGCCGAATTCGTCGCCCTGACCCATGCGGGCAAAGAGGCTCTTTGGATGCGCCATTTTATTTCTGAAATATTCCAACCACTGAACAGACCCATCCAAGTTTATTCAGACAATCAATCAGCCATTGCCATCACGTATGGCACCCAACAACACACGAGAACCAAGCATTTCGACATCCGATTATATTTCCTTCGAGATATAATCAAAAATCAACAAGCCAAGCTCGTTTATTTGCCAACCGAACAAATGTTGGCAGATATCCTCACTAAAGGACTTCCTAGTCCTAGAGTGAAGATTCTCAACGAGCAAATCGGAATATATTAAGCTTGAGGGGGCGTGTTGGGTGCATTTATGCTCCTGCACCAAAATCAAGCATAATATATCCAATTTGTTGTGTGGCCTTCCAATTTCTTCTCACATTGTTCTTGTATTATGCATCCATTTCTCTGGTTATTTTCGAAATTTTCCACTCATTCCTTATCTCTCTATTTCATCTTGTTATCCCTACTTTCACAAGCGGCTGCACCCAGCGGAGTCTGAAATGACTTCGACGCGCGAGCTCTTGGGCGCTAAAGGGCCGGGTAGTAGTACATGCGCAGTGGAACACATTTCCCCCTCTCTCAGTGACCACTAAATTCACTGAGAGAGGCAAGTAAATTAGTCTAGTAGTCTTTGCATTTATTGACCTAGAAATCCTCTGTAGTGAATTGATTTCTAGGTAGTGTATAATATATTTACAGTGACCACTAAATTCACTGAGAGAGTGAATTGATTTCTAGTCTACTCTTTTGAATAACAAGTCCATACCTACTGCCTATAATTCCTGTCCTCCACACCTTTTTGAGGCAGCGTGGACCAGGGTAACCTGGAGCTGGGCTGCACTCAGCTGCTGTTCCAGCTCCTTGATCCTGGCGCGCTCGGTTACGAGTGCGTCGTCGCGGTCCTCGACCACGCGTTCTAGCTCCTTGACCTCTTTTTTGAGGTCGTGGACATCCCGGAGGGGCTCCTCCCATGCATCACGTCACGCGCGATGCCCCGTGGGAGCCACCCCCAGGCAGCATCGACGGCGTCGCCAATGTCCTCATCCCGCAATTTGACCTTGCGGGTGCCGGTCGCGGCCCTAAGGTGCACGGCGTAGTCCGCGCACGTCGCGCAATCGTCCGGGTGGACGATGGCGAGGGCGTCCTCCCATCCCACAATCGTCCAGTGCTCCTGGTCTACCGGAGCACGGAGAATGTCCGCGGCCCCTTGTCTCGGGGCCATTGTTCGCGTTGTGGACGTTGACGGGTCAACGTCCATCCCATCTTTGGGGGGCATCATCTTCGTGGGTAGATGATGGTGGTGGTTGCTTCCAAGAAGCGATGCGCCCTCGGAAAGATCCGAGGTGAAAATTTAACCGCGCCGGCCACGGCGCGTCACGTGGTTTGCACGTGGCAGACGCGTCTAGCGGTGTCTGGGGAGGTCGCGTGGCTTGCCCACCCCCCGAAGCTCTAGGTAGCTATCCAGGGCTTCAAGGTCCTTGCAGGACGACATGGGTTCCCATGTCACATCACCTAGGGTCCAACGGACCTGGAATTCCAGGTCCGTCGAGTTTATCCATCGATGTGCGATAATCTCGTCGACGAGCCACTCCTCGTCGTCATTTTCTCCGAAGTCATAAAATGACTTGGCCTCACGACGAGGAAATAACTGGTCGTTGTTAGCCTCGTATCGCCGTACGAGGCTGGAATGGAAGACCGGTGAAATGCGACGGCTTTTCAGTTCGTCGGGAAGATCAAGGGTCACTGTCGAGGCGTCGTTGTGAGCCTCGACGACGCGGTACGGTCCGATGTACTGCGGGACTAATTTTCTGGCTCTTCCTTTCGGGAGAGTTAGGTTTTGTGTCGAAAGGTAGACGCGGTCGTTGGCCGCGTACCTGTCACTCGCCATACGTTTCTTATTTGCGTGAAATGTTTGCATCACTCGATGCTCTATGATTGCATCGTGTGCCGCCATCAGGTTCCATTTTGCCTGATGTGCGAACCGGGCCACCCCCTTGAACGGGGTGTCCGCGGCTATGGGAAGGTCTATCCGCGGCATATAGCCGTGGATCAGCTCGAAAGGTGCGAACCCTGTGGTCGCACTGATGTTACTGTTGAGGGAGACCTCAACCATTGGGCATTTCACTGCCCAATCCTTCTGATCGTCTCTGACGACCACGCGCAATATCTGGCTGATCGAGCGGTTTGCCCGCTTGGTTGCTCCATCCGTTTGTGGATGGAAGGCAGTTGACATGAGGAGCTTAGTCCCCATGAGTCGCTGGAGTTCTCGCCAGAAGATCGACATGAATTTTGAGTCTCTGTCCGAGACGATGGAGTCGGGAACTCCATGCAGTCGGATGACCTCCTTCAGAAACAGCCAGGCTACTCCCTTGGCTGACACGCTCGTCGTGGTTGGCACGAGGTGTACGAGCGACGTTAGTCGGTCGATGACTACCATCAGGTAGTCGCAGTCGTTAGATTTGGGCAGGGGCCCCATGAAGTCGATGCCAATCGACTGCCACGGCCTATCCGGAATGGGTAGGCTGTGTAGTAGGCCTTTGGGCCGTTGTGGCCCGGTTTTCATCATCTGACACCTCGGGCACGATGTGCAGAACGCTTCTATGTCTGGGTTCATGCCCGGCCACCAATATGCCCTTCGAATGTAGTTCGAAGTCTTCAGATGGCCGTAGTGGCCGACTATCTGATGTGCCTGATCGATGATAATTTCGATCAGCTTCCTTCCCCCTTGAAGAACAGAGCGGGGGACGGCAATGACGTCTCTCTTGAGCTGATTCTTAGTCCAGATCAGCCCGTCCCGGATTCCGAATCTCGGGTGCGCGTCCGGGTGCGCCATGATCTTTGTGAACATGGTGTCCTTATGGTACGCGTCTCGTAGGACCTTAGACAGGCCTACACCTTGCTCGACGATCCGGCGCAGGGGTGCACTGTCGTTCCCTGCGGCGATGGCTTTGACGTCATCGTCGGTGTCGCTGAATGCGGCGACGTTCGTGGGCTCTGGTGAGCCCTCGTTTAATGCGGCAGCTTCTGTTACTCTCGCCTCTGTCTTCTCAGCGAGGCGTTTAGATCGTCTTGTCGCCGCTGTTCGCAGCTCAACATACCGGTCGGTGGGCAGTAACTCACCGTCCGGATCTAAACGCGCATCCGCGTTCACGAAGACGTGGTCTGGGTGATTGTCGTCACCCGTGTCGCTCTCGTAATAGCGCGACAGGCAGTCCGCTACCTTGTTCTCTACACCGTCAACATGAACGGTGTTGAAATTGAACCGGGAGAGAAACTCCCACCATCTGACCTGTCGGTCAGATAGGCTCTTTTGGGTCTCGAAGTACTCGAGTCCCTTGTGGTCTGTGATGAGGGTGAACCTTTGCCCCAGCAGTTTGTCCTCCCATTTCATGAGAGCCTCGAGCACCGCGATAGTCTCGTGCTTGTGAGTCCGATAGTGTTGCTGAGCAACGCTGAACTTCTTTGACAAGAAGCCGGCTGGTCGACAAGTTTTCCAGTCGGGACCTTGGCCGTAGACCGCACCGACGCCGGCTTTTGATCCGTCGGTGATCACCCAGATCGGCTCTGGGCACCTTGCGTCTACTGGACGCAGGATCGGGGCCTTACAGGCCAACGCCTTAATGCTTTGCCAGCATTTGTCGAGCAGAGGCGTCCATTTGAATGGACGGTTATTACGCGCACAGCCCGATAGCGGGGTGGTATATGCGCTAACATCTGGCATGTAGTGTGCCAGATACTGTACGAGCCCGAGGAAACGCTGGACGTCATTGAATGTCCGTGGCCTGCGCCACTCGCGGATGCGTTGCATCTTATCCTCATCGGCATGTACCCCTCGGCCATCGATTATATGGCCGAGGCACTCCATTCGGATGGAGTAGAGGTCCACCTTTTTCTTGCTCAGAAAGAGGTGGTTCTTCCTCAGCCTGTCAAAGACGATGTAGAGGTGCTCTTCATGCTCTTGTATTGAGAGCGAAAATATGAAGATGTCGTCCATGTATACATGGACGAAGCGACCTATGCAGTCGCGGAAAATGGCTGTCATCAGCCGTTGGAATGTTGATGGGGCGTTACAGTCCCCCATCTGTATCACCTGGCTCCTGAAGGTGCCGAGGATCGTGGCAAAGGCTGTCTTTGCTACGTGATCCGGATGGATCCGGATCTGCTCGTATGCTTCTGACATATCGAGTTTAGTTCGATATCAGCCGCGAGCCATGTCGCTGTGTATGATATCCTGATCCGGGAAGGGCGTGACGTCCTTCACCGTGTTCTTGTTCTGCTGGCGCAGATCGAAGATGGTTCTCAACATACCATTCTTCTTCGGCACACACAGCATGGGCACTGCCTGCTGCGCTACTGCCGGAATCCACCACTTTGCAGTGGTGTATCGTTCTATCTTTGCCGACAGTTCCTCTCGGAAGTGTTCAGGGCATTTCGGTAGTCGATACCGCATGTGCTTGTTGGGATCAATGAGGTTGATCTCATGGTTGATCTCCCACAGTGGCAGGAGTTCTAATGGAATTCCACTGACTACGTCAGTGATTCTTTCCATCCATTCCTCGCGGAGCGAGGAAGGTCATCATCCGTGAGGATGATGGTAATGGTTGGCTTAGAAGCCGTTAGGCGCTGTTGGCGTCTATTAGGTCCCGCGGCGCACGGGCCCGCTTTCCTCTTTCCCATCGCTTTCACCGTTAGGTGAGAGCGTCTCTCCCTACGACTGTAGGGTGAGTTCGAGGACGAGTCGTCCCGGACTCGTCCTCCTGGCTTCAATGAGCCAGGTTCGGCGTCGGTGCTTGGGTGATCCTGCTCACCCGTGGCCCTTTGTCCTCGTTCTTCGATTCGTCGTCGTTGAATGAGACCTTGCCCGTGGGGATCACTCGTTTCCCTTGCGGATCGTCCCTGGGCTCGAGAAGTCCAGGGTTATGCCGAATCTCCTTAGGAACGGTGTCCCTAAGATGCGTCGTAATATTCGACGTTTGCTACGTCGAAGTATTCGTCGTATGTCCCACGACCAAACTTGATGGTCGTGTTCGTTCCATAGTTGATCGTGGAACGGCTGCCTATGCAGGCTAGCTGCAGCGCGATTGGTTGCTCCAGGGAGAATGTCTTCATCCCTGTAGCTCGCGTGAATTCGGGGGACAGCAGTACCCTTCGCTGCCGCTATCTAGCAGGCAGTGGGCTTTTACGCCATTTATTTCCCAGTACCCCGATAGGGTATGGTTCTCACTACGCGGACACGTTGGCCGCATTCTGTGTTTGCTTCGGTGGTGATACACCGGCTTGGCCGCCTTGTCTGGCGTGACTGATGTGCGAGCCCCATGACTTTCGTGGCAGTTTCGTCTTCCAACGCGAATCTGATCGCGCTGGACCTGTAGGTGGTATCCTCCACCTCTTCGTCCCATTCATAGTATTGGGACGGCTCAGGGTCCCACTCTTCAGCGGGCGTGTCTCCGTTATCCGAGTGTCGTTGGGTTGGGGATCTCCCTCCCCCTCTTCATCAATTTGTTGAAGAGAGTTTTGATTGGGATCCGTCTCCGGATCCTCGGCCTCACCGTCATGCCTCACGGCCACTGTCCTTATACCGGACCTAAGCCGGGGGCATTCTGCCTTCTTGTGGCCAGGTTGGCCGCACTCAAAGCATGTGGTGTTGCTTTGGTTGCCGCTGGGCCTGTTGTTGGGCCGGCCCGAAGTTTTCGTTGGTGGAGCAGGTCGCGGGGACGATCCTGACGCTTGAGGCTGTTTAGCTTCAGGCGGGCGTCCAGTTTGTGCTGGGCGTGAGGGCGGTAGCCGCTGTCCTGTTCCGCTTCTTGTGAACAGGTTGGGTCTGGTCAGGCCCTTTGTGTCAATGGCTTGCTCCCTGTGAGCCGGGCGGCGCTTGCCGTTGCTGCTGCGCTTTCCGCACGGCGCATCCCCATATTGTATCGGGATGCTTCCTCGATCATTCGGGCCGTCTCGAAGAGTTGCTCTATTGAGCTGCTCTCGGCATTATAGCCCTTTTTGAGGACTTCGTTGCGCAGCGTTTCGCGTAGCGCCGATACGAACCATCTCCGGAATGTGTACTCGTCTGGCGGCTGTATCATACGTGCCACGTATTTCGTGAGCTCGTTCAGCATCTCCTGAGCGGTTTTCATGCCTTGCATGACCGCGTCGAATTTATTCGATGCGTGATGGTATGTCAGTGTGTGCAGGAACCTCTTTTGAAGGCCTTGCATCACTGACTCCAGCGTCCAGCTGCGGACCTGGCGATCGAATCGTTCAACGTTTCGAAAGAACCACTCCTGGGCTTCGCCGGTGAGGTGAGTGCCCACATAGCCAACCTGCGTGTCAACGCTGGTTGGCCCTAGGAGGCAGTTCATTTTTAGCCATCGTAGGATGGCTGCCACGAAGACTTCAAACTCTTCGAGGTCCGATCCCCCTGCATATGGCTTGGGGTGGGCCAATTTCATGCCAGCCTTCGCTAGCACAGACTTCTCCGGGTCTTTGTCCGCGGCGTCTGCCAGCGCCACTCGGATCATCCGTGTGATCCCGTCGTACGGCTCCATTGGTACGATGTCGGCCTGGTCAGGGATTCCCTGGCCTTCTGTTGGGGCCATGGATCGCTCGCGCGGTTGTGACGCCGCGCGGGGCAGGCTGTTATATGCCCTGACGGGCCCCGGGCCCGGGTCGGGCTCGGGATCGGGAGCATTTTGTGCTCTCGGTTCCGGGGGCATTTTGTGCCTGGTGTCCCCGGTCAGTCCCGTGTTGCGGATCCGTAGCCTGCTGTTGTAGGCTGCGCGCGCTTGCCGTGCGTCTTGTATGGCTTGCGTGAGCTGCTCGTCGGGTAGCTGGGCGGTGTGGCTGTGGGGCACCATTTCTTCAGCGTTCTTCGCTAGTAGTTCGAGTGCCCATGTGTGGCGGCGCGCGGCTGCGGCTTCTTTACGCTGCCAGTGTGCGACTTCGAGCTCCAAGCTCTCGGTCGTCGTTTCAGAGTCAGGCTCTGAGGCGACCTGATCCCTAACGATCTGTTGGATCATTTTACGGCTGTCCGTTGGGGCAGCCGGCTGTTCCTGAGGTTCGTTTCCGAACCTTACGTCCTGTTCGACCGGGACGGCTGGCGGTGGCATTCGCTGCTTGTCTCGCTCCTTTCGGCTCGCGTCGTGACTGCGTTCATTAGCTGCGGACTGTCGCGAGCTCGGACGCGTTGTGTCGCATTCCCTGCGTGGGCGGAGTGCTTTCTGGACGTCCTCCAGCGTGGCTGCGTCTTGCAGCCTGATCTCCTCCGCCTGGTGGATTTCCTTGCCAATTGCCATTAGGGCGGCGGAGGCGTTGTCAAGCTGCGAGGCCAGCTGATCGTGCTTGAGGCACGTCAGTGTACTTCGGTGCAGCGCAGCCTGCACCTGTTTGTTCAAGGCCTCTGCCGTCTCGTGGTCGATGGCGTGATCCCTCGAGCTCTTGCGACTAGAGCTTGAGTATTCCAAGTCCTGACCATCGTCTGGGGCTCGTCTCTTATGCCGTCGTCCTCCTTCAGGGATGATCGTCGTCGCTCTACTTTGTGAGCGTCGGTTTGAGTCGTGGCTTTGTGCCCGCCTCGACGTTGTTGCTCTACCGTCTGACGACGGCGAGACTTCTCTGCCCTTTCCTTTGTCTTTGGGCAGAGAGAGATGGGGGGGCGGCGCCGACTCGTTGCCCGGCGTCGTCTCTTCTTCGGCCATGCTCGACGAGACGTGGTCGGGATTTTCCTCATCCTCTGCTGAGGGGACGAGGGCGGTGAGATCTACGATCTCTCCGTCTTCTATCGTCCTGGTCTCTTAGTCCAGGGTAGCATCAGCCGTCGTGTCACTGGGCTGTGCCTGGGGTGTGGACCTAGAGCTTGTCGCTCGTGTCCGTCTTCGACTGCGTGGAATCATCATGCTCGCAGCCGACAGTAGAGGGTCTACTGGAGGGTCTCAATGATGTTTAGTCGTCGACGCAGCGATCTTTTTCAAGATTGCTTCGAATCCACTATCGGTTGGTCGCGTGGCGATCAACCGCAGGATAGTTCAAAAAGGTGTAAAGATATCTATCTTAGGCCTCAGGTCACAAGAGCACGACAGAACTTGACCAAGGTGTGGTATTCTGATGCTACGTAGTGACAGTGTAAGGGTAAGATGCGATGGGAACCGCTGGCCGGTTCCCACGCATAAACTATACAGTGGGTCCCTAAGGGGCCCACTGGGATTATGTAATAACTATTGTACATGTAGATACACAGGTTATTTACATGAGGACACTCAAGCAGAGATTGAGTGCCTCAAACGGGACCTGGTGTCCAAACGTGAGTGAGTCTCACATTGGGATGACAAGATCCATGAGTTGAAACAACAACTCGAAGGAGCCAGGCGAACGTGCCCCCCCCTGCCACGGCCAAAGGCTCAGCCTGTGGCCAGTCAATCATCCCGCCCGATGGCTCCACTGCCATCACGCGATAAAGGGGCGACACTAGCCCCAGGGGCCATGCCCCTCTCAACAGGCTTGGCTCTGGCCAGCTGAATAACAGAGCCCAGCACGGCACCTGTCGAGGGTGCTGCCCACACAGCATCCAGGACAGCAACAGTCATGATGCTGTCGACTGCAACAGCGCCGTTCAAGTCGGCTGACACTGACATCCTGGATGGGTGACTGTCCGACATGTCGGTCTGGGATGATTATGACACAGACCAGGCTGAACACGTTTCCAAACAGAAACACAGAAAATATCTCCCGCCGCCAGTCATAGAAAATGGACTGGTGGATGAACTAGAGCGCGTCAAGAACGTGTATCTAGCAGAGTCGTTGGCACATGGTGTCGACAACCCCCGGCTGCACCAGGCGCTAGCCACAGCCCAGGCCCAATACATAGGGCCTCATGTCATACTGCCGCCGCCAGGGACGGGAGTTATCCAACACTACCCAGGGGAAGGGGAGCCATTGAGACATGGAGATCCACCGATCTCTGTGATGGGCCACTTGTTAGTAATCAGGATGATGACACCGCCGAGGCAGAGCCGGCACGCATTTAGCCGGAAGTTTGAGATCACTCTTGACCCCGGGTTGCTGGTGCGCCGGCATCGCATCGGCACAGCAGCTCGAAGACATTAGTAACACAATGGACTTCATATTTTGTATATAAAGGCAGAACGATCTCAAGTAGATCGTAGAATATCAGTCTATTATTACTCCTTCGTTCCACAGGTTATGGGCCCCGGCCATAACTAAACTACTACAGACCTAGCTTACTCCAACTACGCTCTATACTCCAACAACTCAATACCGATCGACGATGTCAAGTAGCAATAACACGTACAAGATTGATCCCTTGAACGGGGATAATTACGCGGCGTGGCGCTGGCGGCTCGAGTGGATACTCGATGATTTAGATCTGTGGGACATGGCTATCAGCAGGGAGACGGAACCGAGACCGGCAGATGCCGACAACGTCACTGCGACCGAGCAGCAGGAAATCGACGACTGGAGAAGGAAGGACAAGAAAGCTAGAAAAGAGATTTGCCTCAGAGTCACCGATGAACAACTAGTATACATCAATCAGACGATGTCTGCATTTGCTGTATGGACTAGTTTACAAGCAATTTTCGAATCTAAGGGAGCCGTGGGGATTGTAAATCTCCAAAGAGATTTCTTCCGGACGCTTGCTGAGGACGGCGCGAACATGGAGGAGCACGTATGCAAGCTCCACGGCATTCAACAGGAACTGAATGCGCGGGGACATTACATCAGTGACCCGAGTTCTCGAACACGTTGCTGACATCATTACCAGATTCTTGGTCGGCGTTTATTACGGCAGTAAACCCCAGTGGAGCCGGGACGACAGCTGATATATTAATAGCTCGAGTCCTTGATGAGGATCGAGCACGGAAAGCTGGATCGGCACGGCAGACAGCGCTTAAGGCGCAACAACATCACAGGCCCAAGAAAGATGACTCAGGAGCAACAAAGGGAAAATGCCGAAATTGCGGCAAGAAGGGTCATTACGTGAAGGACTGCTGGGCGAAAGGTGGTGGCAAGGAAGGCCAAGCACCAAAGTGGTTCAAATCAGGGAACAAAGAGATGGTTAAACAAGCGGAAGAAAAGGACTTCGCGTTTGTATCTAAGGAGGTAGCATACAGTGCTATATCTGCATCCAACTGGCTGGCCGATTCAGCGGCAACAACTGTAAGGGGAACCCTGGCTGGTTGTGGAGATCACACTACCACACAACTGACAAGGGGAAATCCAAAGTATGTATAAATGAACAGAGTATACAAGAGAGGGGATTCTCACCTGACAAGGGGAAATCCAAAGAGAAAGGTCTAAGGACCCCCAATGTCAGCGAGCCCGTATTATACTACGCTGCGCAGCCAGGGACAACACTTGGCACCCGCCATCAACCCTGCATCTCCCTGACCCTTGATCGACCCTTGATGCCATCTATTACGTGAGTCGCTTGATTTCCGACACTGTTCCGAGAGTGGAAGTCGGAAATTGGAGTGGAACTGGCAAGGTGAACAGAACTGGTGGAAGTTCTCCCAGAAGCGGAATCATTTACGAAAGCGGAGGCGGAGATGGAATCGGAACCGGAAGCGGAGTCGGAAATGGAGTCGGAACTGGAAATGGGAAACAGGGTGTCCCCTGACATCACCCCCCCTCTAGCGTGCTGCGTCCTCGAAGCACGGGACACGAGGGATTGAAATGCCAGCGAGCGGATTCATCGAGGGGCGCCGGGGTGTGTCCTATAGAACTCACGGAGTTTGTCTGGAGCGGAAACATCTTGCTCCGGGATCCACGAATTCTCCTCGTATCCATACCCTTCCCATTTCACAAGGAATTGGAGTTGTCCTCGCACAAACCGGCTGTCCAGGATCCGTTCCACCACATAGTGCTCTTCCCCATCTACAATTTCCGGCGGAGGTGGCGGACGAGCCTTCCGACCTGGAATTGGGTCCTCAAGCATAGGGAGTAACTTCACCACGTTGAAGACGGGGTGGAGGCGGGACATGGACATCGGAAGTCGGAGGCGGTATGCATTCTGTCCAACCCTCCGCGTCACTGTGAAGGGCCCAAGGTAGCGGTGGGCAAGCTTCTGCGAAGGGCGTGTGGTGCGGATGTCACTTGCATCTAGATACACCTTATCTCCAACTTGGTACTCCGGGGCAGGAACCCGGCGTTGGTTGTAGTACCTTGCCATGTCATCCTTGGCCTTCGCAAGGGCCGACTTGGCTTCCAAAAGGGTGGAGTCCATGCGGTCTCGGAACTCATTGACCGTCTCGAGTTGGGAGTCAGCCTGGCGTGGCTCGAAGCCCATCCGTGGGTGTCGTCCGGAGTCAAGCATGAAGGGAGTCTGTTGTGTGGCGGAATGGACATGGTTGTTGTATTGGAATTCCGCCAGTGGAAGTAGCTCATCCCAGTCATCCTGCCTCTCATTGACAAAGAGGCGGAGATATTGCTCCAACTCCTGATTGACCCTTTCTGTCTGTCCGTCACCCTGCGGATGGTACGCTGTGGTGGTAGCCAGCCTTATGCCGAGCAGGCGGTAGAGCTCCCAAGTCAGTTCCGCGACAAACTGCGGACCTCGGTCAGAAACAACTTGCTTCGGGAGCCCATGCAACTTCCAGACATGTGCAAGGAACAGGCGGGCCGCTCTGAGAGCTGTGATCGTCGTGTGTGTCGGAATGAAGTGGGACACCTTGCTCACCAAATCCACGATGTTCATGATTGCGTTGTAGTCATGAGACTCTGGGAGTTCAACGATGAAGTCGACACTGATGGTGTCCCAGCGGGATTTGGGAATGGGGAGCGGAACAAGTTCTCCGACAGGTGGATGTCGTTGTGCTTTGGTTCGGAGACAAAGGTCACATGTCTTCACGTACTGTCCAATGTAGCGGGACATCTGAGGCCACCAGTAATTCCGAGCCACTAACTCCAGCGTCTTCCACCTGCCAGCATGCCCAGCGACCCGTGTGTCATGGTGCTGGGACACAATGCGGCGGTGGAGGTCCGCCCCACCTGGAACATAGACCTTGCCTCTGAAGTGGAGCAGTCCATCATGTTCCGACCATTCCGCTGCCCGTACAGACCGTGAGTGCCCTTTCCGAAGTTCCTCCACTGCCTTCACCACCGACTCCTCTTTCTCTCCATTCCGGTACTGCCTCCGGATGTCCCGGAGCATTTCCACTTCCACCCCAACTGCCGTCACTCCCTCTAGGGCACGGATTGCAAAGAGACTAGGGCGGAGCAGTGTCATATCCGCATTGTCTCCACTTCCGCTTCCATGATCCGCACGGCGGGATAGGGCATCGGGCTTGCCCATGGTGCGGCCGGGGCGGTGGCAGAGCAGGAAGTCGAACCGGGACAGGTGTAGGGACCACCGTGCTTGTCGTTGGTTCAACTTCTTAGATGTGCGGAAATACTCAAGGTTCTTGTGGTCTGTCCAGATCTCAAACGGGCATAGAGCACCCTCGAGGAAGTGTCGCCACTCCTCCAGCGCTCGGATGATTGCCAGCATCTCCTTGTCGTGGATCTCATAGTTCCGCTCGACCGGACTAAGGCTTTTAGAGAAGAAGGCAATCGGACGCCATCCCCCATCATCTTCCGATGACTGTTGTGACAAGACCGCTCCGGTAGCTGTGTCGGAAGAGTCCGCCTCGACTCGATAAGGGCGAGAGTCATCGGGAAAGATCAGGACCGGGGCGGAAGTGATCAGCTCTTTGAGTTTGTCAAAGGAGGCCTGTTCCGGCTCTCCCCACTGCCATCCAACCTCCTTCTTGGTGAGGTTGAAGAGGGCACGAGCGTGGCAGGAGAAGTCCTTGATGAACCGCCAGTAGAAATTGACAAACCCAATGAGGGACTGGACCTCTTTCCTGTTCCGCGGCACAGGCCAATCCGACACACCGGAAACTTTGACTGGGTCCATTTCCACCTTTTCTTCCGACACAATCACCCCAAGATACTCTATCCGCGTCCGCTCAAATTCGCACTTTTCCGGCTTGAGACACAGGTTGTATTCCCGGAGTCGTTCAAGCACTCTCCGCACGACTTCCCTATGTTCCGACATTGTTTTTGTGAAGATGAGGATGTCATCGAGGTAGATGCAGACAACCCCTTCTGCTATCATGTCACGGAAAATGTCATTCATCATCGTCTGGAATGTGGCGGGACTGTTGGTAAGGCCGAAGAGCATGACCTGTGGCTCAAAGAGTCCTCGGTTGGTGCGGAATGCGGCCTTCCACTCGTCTCCCTCCCGGATCCAAACATTATTGAAGCCCCAGCGGACATCCAGCTTAGTGAAGTACCTTGCCCCGCGGAGTTGTGTGATTAGTTCGGAAATGAGTGGAATGGGGTACCGGTTCTTGATTGTGATCGCATTCAAGGCCTGGTAATCCTGCACAAGTCTGAGCGAGCCGTCCTTCTTCTTGATGAAGAACACCGGAGATGCCATGGGTGACTTGGAGGGGTGGATCCTCCCTGTACGGAGGTTTTCCGCAAGGAATGCATCGAGCTCTACCTGCTCCTTGGGTGACAGCGGGTAGACTTTGCAGTTGGTGGGCTTTGACCCAGGCTCCAACTCAACGGCATGGTCCCAAAGCTTCCGTGGAGGCAGGGCATCGGATGACTCCTTAGAAAAGACGTCCTCGAACTCCCGCAGGTACTCCGGAATTTCCGCCTCCACTCTATCATGCCTCTTGGAGGCTTCAGCAAGGCGTTGCGAAATATTTCCGGTGGCGCGGATGTGTTCCGCTTCCGGCGGAAGGTTTACGTACAGCAAGCGCTCCCCTTCCGCCAGAATGTCTTCTGGGCCGAGTCGGATGACGTCGGAGTCGGAATCGGAATCGGAATCGGAAGTGGGATCCGGTTCAAATTCCGCTTCCGAGTCTTCTTCTGCAAGCAGTGGATGGGGGCCAGAACGACATGTCTGTATGAGCCGTTCGGTCTTCCGCTGCTCCTGGCGCTCCTTCCGCACTTCCGACCTGCACATGTGACACTTGGCTGGACATTGACTCATCAGTACCTTCCGAGTCTGCCAATTGATCTCCGGGTTGTGCTCCTGAAGCCAGGTAAACCCGAGGATGATGTCCTGCTTCCCCAGGCTGGTGACTGCAAAGGAAGTGCGTTCTGAGTGTCCATCGTAGCGGAGAATTGTGTCTACTATCTCCGTGATGGACCCTGCCTCATTGGGGCTTCCATCCACATTGAACACTGGGATTGCACGTTGCAACTTCCGCGTCGTCAGTCGGTTCCGTTCCACATAGTCCCGGTCCATAAACTGACCAGTGGCCCCGCAATCGACAAGGGCGGGTCCGGATTTGACTTCCGCCGTATCTGTCGTCTGGATCTCCACCTTAATGACCAGTGACTTGGGGCCAGGGGTGGCAGCAACAACATAGCGCTTCGGAAGGCATCTCTCCCAAGGGCGGATGCGGGACGGATGGGGTGTCGGATTTGGTTTTTGTGTGACTTTATCCGGTGGGTCTGTACGAAGTGAGGGGAGTGGGGGCTTTTCATTCTCTACTTCAAGACAGGCAAACCGGTTATGTACAGGCAGCAGGGGCACACATCTCACCCGCTGCGTGTCACAAAATCCGACGCATCTTCCGCTTCCGGTGGACCATGTTCCGCATTTTCAGAAATTCCTTCCGCAGTGGGCACTCCGCTTATGTCCGCAAGTGCGAGGAACTCTGGAAGGAGCTCGAGTTTCTCCTCTGTGGTCATAAGCCGGATATCAAAGGCGTGGGGGCACTCGCGAGCATAGTGGCCTGGTTGTCGACATCGGAAGCAGGTGATAGTTCCGTGGCCTTTTCCGCGCATGCGGTCAACATCCATCGGGGCAGGGCCACTCTTTGAGGGAGGAGGGCTATGGTTCCTAATAGGAGCAGGCGGAGCAAGCATCAGAAAGATTTTCCGTGTGGGAATGAATGTGCTTCCGGGTTTTGGCACAGGTGGAGTAAGACGAGTGGAACTGCGTGTCATGTTCCGGCTCGTCTCCACGAAGGCCTCATTTGCCTCCCTGTTCCGGGACACCCTCTGCGCAGCTTGGTGCCACCCTTACGGGTCATCAAAATCCGGAGCTCCATCCCCAAGCAGCGCAACTTGGTTCTGGAGTGTCGGATCAAGTCCTCGTCGGAATTTGATGACAATCGTCTTGTCGTCATCATATTCCGCAAGGTCGATGAGCTCCTGGAAGCGATCGATGCAGTCATCAACCAGATCCCTGGCCTGGTACCAGCTGGTCCCCTCGAGCTTCGTAAGGGCTGTGAGCTGCTCGTTTTTTGGGCAGAACTGGTCGGAAAATGTTTGCTCGAAGGCGTCCCAGTCCCGGAAGTAGTTCCCCTTGCCCTTTGCTTCATGTCAGATCACCTTGTTTGCAAAACGGGCTGCGCGGTCCGATTTGAAAAAGGACAATGCCCAGTGAATCCAAGCCTGGTCGTTCGGAAAGAGGTCTCCGACAATTGTGAAGTAGATGCTGCATGTGTTGAAGAATGCGCGTCCCTTCTCCCGATCTCCGTCAAAGTCCGCCGGAGTTGCGGGTTTGACCTTTGCTAACTTCGCGGACTCTCTCTCTTCCGCTACTTCCGCTTTTCCGAAATCCGGATCATCCACCATTTCATTTCCACCACTTGGTGGAATATCTAACTTAGCCAAAATCGCTTGTAAGGCTGTTTCAATTGTGTCGGTCTTCATCTGGTTCCGCGTCAATTCCTCCTCCATATTCCGAAGACGATCATCCGGATCCATGTTGGAAGGAGAAATATGGGACGGGATTTCCGAGGTTGGGAGCTCGACGTAAGAAGAGGGGCTGTCGTACGCTGTGTGTGCGGAAGAGGGCGCGATTTCCGAGTCGCTGTCTCCGATTCCGAACGCACCTATGGCGAATGCAACGCACAGTACGACCGCCGGTCCTCTAGGGGAGAGACTTTTCTGCTGTAAGGGCAACCCTGGCTGGTTGTGGAGATCACACTACCACACAACTGACAAGGGGAAATCCAAAGTATGTATAAATGAACAGAGTATACAAGAGAGGGGATTCTCACCTGACAAGGGGAAATCCAAAGAGAAAAGTCTAAGGACCCCCAATGTCAGCGAGCCCGTATTATACTACGCTGCGCAGCCAGGGACAACACTTGGCACCCGCCATCAACCCTGCATCTCCCTGACCCTTGATCGACCCTTGATGCCATCTATTACGCGAGTCGCTTGATTTCCGACACTGTTCCGAGAGTGGAAGTCGGAAATTGGAGTGGAACTGGCAAGGTGAACAGAACTGGTGGAAGTTCTCCCAGAAGCGGAATCATTTCCGAAAGCGGAGGCGGAGATGGAATCGGAACCGGAAGCGGAGTCGGAAATGGAGTCGGAACTGGAAATGGGAAACAGGGTGTCCCCTGACAACAACACATATAGCTCGAAGCCGAAACGATTTCGCTAGCTATGCCGAGGAACCATCAGAAATTGAAGGAATTTCACCCGGTGCGGTACTACATACACAAGGCCGAGGCACTATATACATGGAATTCAAGATCGACGCCAAGACAAACACGATCGAACTAGGTGACGTCAAGCATGCACCGGATGCGCCAAACAACCTTATCAGTGTAGGGCGTCTAACTGATAAGGGCAACACGGCCACATTTTCAGGCACCGGCGTCAAATTCAAATCACGCGCCGGAGTTACCTTCGCACAGGGACAGAAGCGCGGGCGGCTGTTCTGTATGAAGGCACGAGTCACTCGATCAATCGAGGCACGGGACTTTGCCGCAGCGGCAAAGGGACGGTCATGGGACAAATGGCACAGGATACTAGGGCACGTCAACATAAACTCTATAAAATTGTTGAAATCTAACAACCTAGTTACTGGACTCGAGATCGACGAGTCAAAAGAGCCAAGTCAGTGTAAAGCCTGCATACAAGGCAAACAGCATGTGGAGCCATTCCCCAAAAGAGCCAAGGACACTGTAGAACAGGTCGGTGACCTAACAGTATCCGATGTATGGGGGCCTGCCCAGACCGAGGGACCATCATGTGAAAAGTATTTCTATTCTTTCACGGACATCAAATCTAGGTACACGGTCATCTATTTTGGGAGCGCCAAAGATGAAGCGCTCAAGCACTTCGAGATGTACAAAGCATTCCTCAAGACCCAGGTCAGAAACTGAAGAGGTTTTGCTCAGATAATGGAAGGGAATATGTCAATAAAAATTTCAAGGAATTTTGTGCAAAATATGGCATTATCATGGAGACCACAGCTCCATACTCCCCAGCCCAGAATGGAATCGCCGAACGACTTAACCGGACCTTACTCGAGCACGCACGGGCAATGATATTTGCCAAGAACCTGCCAAAAATACTCTGGCCCGAGGCCGTGGCTTACGCCTGTTATATCAAAAATCGATCGCCCACGCGAGCGCTTGGAGATGACACAACGCCATTCCAGGCACTATTCGGCAAGAAGCCGAACATAGCACGTCTAGAGGAATTCGGGACAAACTGCTGGGTTATGGTGCCGGATCAACGTCGAGCCAAACTTGATCCAAAGGCAGAAGAACATATCTTCGTCGGAGTAGCAGAACATGCAAAAGCCTGGAGGTATTACAATAAAGCCTCAAAGCATGTTCAAATTTCGAGAAATATTACATTCAACGAAAACGACAACAGACTCTACCCTATCCCAGATAAAAACGATGACGACATGGCACCGCTCGAGGGGGAGCACTCACCGCACGAGCATGTGCCGGACCCGATCCCATCTACCCCGCAGATGTCATCACCCCAGACGACGCCCGTTCCTGATCCACCTGAACAAGCGCCAGCTCCACAGATTCGACGGAGTGCGCGTATCACTCAAAGACCGGATTATCGGAAACTGAATGATTCAGGATGCACCGAGCAGGTTTACATAACGAAAGAAATCGTCACTGAACCTGAGAATTACAGAGCGGCGGTATCACGTGATGATGCGCCGATCTGGGAGAAAGCGATGGAAATTGAAATGGATCAACACAAGACATTAGGAACATGGGAATTAACAGAACTACCACCCGGACGAGTAGCTATCGGTTGCCGATGGGTATACGCTGTCAAAACGCAACCGGATGGACAATTCGATAAGGCTAAAGCACGGGTTGTGGCTCAAGGATTCACACAAAGGCCAGGGATGGATTACTACGAGATAACTTCACCTGTGGTCAAATTCGATTCACTACGTGTTCTATTAGCCATTGCAAACACACTCGATTGGGAAATCGAAATGATGGATGCCAAAGGCGCCTATCTCAATTCAACCATAGATGAGGAGATCTACATGCGTCAGCCCAACGGTTTTGATGATGGATCTGGACGCGTTCTAAGAATATACAGAGAGCTCTACGGACTCAAGCAATCGGGACGAGCTTGGCATCAGCGCTTACGCAAATTACTACTCGACCTCGGCTTCCATCAAAGCACAGCCGATGAATGTGTCTACATCAGGCAAGATAAGGACTCAATCAAAGTCATATCAGTATACGTGGATGACTTCGGACTATTTGCTGATTCCAAAGGAGGGATGGTTAAGCTCAAGGGGGAGCTTCATGGAAAATTCCCTTTAACAGATTTAGGAGAAATGAAGAAAATCTTGGGAATTAGAGTTGAGAGGAATAGGGATGAAGGAACACTGATCATGTCTCAAGGACATTACATCGACATCATACTCAATAGATTCAACATGGCTACGGCACATTCCGTATCTACACCTCTGCATAAAATGATCAAACTCACGACACCTATGGACTCAACAGGTCCAACTGCCGAAGTACCCTATGCTAAAGCAATCGGATCGCTAATGTATGCAGCACTCAGCACACAACCTGATTTGGCCTTTACCATACAACGTCTGAGCCAATTCACTACTACTTACGGAGCCAAGCACTGGACGGCGATCAAGCATGCACTCAGGTACCTCAAGGGGTCACGTGACGACGGCATAACCTTCCGACGAGACGCTGGTCTCAACCTCAAAATATTCGTTGACTCAGATTATGCTAATAGAAACGACGCACTGTCTATTAGCGGCTATGTAGCTATACTAGGAGGGGGAGCCATCGCATGGAGCTCGAAGAAGCAGCGAACGATCGCATTATCTACTACGGAGGCCAAATACATGGCACTCACCGAGGGCGCCAAGCAATTGATCTGGCTGAGGCGCTTCATCGAGGAGCTAGGAATAGATCAAGCCCAGTCCACGTCACTTCGATCAGACAATCTAGGTGCCATTACACTATCGCATGACGCAACGTATCATGCACGTACCAAACATATCAATGTCGCATATCACTTCATCCGTGAGAAAGTGGCCTCTCACGAGGCATCACTTATGTACATACCGACGAAGGAGAACATAGCGGACATATTTACAAAGGGATTGGATTTACACCAACATAGGTATCTATTAGGGAAATTAGGATTTTGCCAAAGGGACTTCTTGCTGAGGGGGAGTGTTAGTAATTGGGATGATGACACCGCCGAGGCAGAGCCGGCACGCATTTAGCCGGAAGTTCAAGATCACTCTCGACCCCGGGTTGCTGGTGTGCCGGCATCGCATCGGCACAGCAGCTCGAAGACATTAGTAATACAATGGACTTCATATTTTGTATATAAAGGCAGAACGATCTCAAGTAGATCATAGAATATCAGTCTATTATTACTCCTTCGTTCCACACCACTTACTGCAGCCTCTAGGCAGATCGGTCCCACGGGTTGCCAATTGGTACCACGTCTGCCCCATAACTGAGCAGAGGTTCCAAGACATCCTTGCGCTTGCCAGGGACACCCTGGTCGACCAGCACATGCCAGAAATGAATACTGCATTCCGGCACCTCTGCGAGGAGGGCCCCTGTAAGCCCCGTCCGAATTACATAAACATTCTGGACGGTACACCTGACGACATAGTCATGGTGCTTAACGGCTGGTGGTCAAACGCTGAAGGTGTCCCCCCCACCATCCATGACAATGTGGAGGGCAGGTTAAACACACCAGATATCGATATCTGGATGTGGATATAGATCTTGGCTCCCAAAGGCAAGCCATGGTCCCCCTCAAGTTGTGATTAAGCGACTTGTTTGGTATGCCGAGCCAGTGGCAGGAGCTCGTGGCCAACGTCACAATTGTCAGGGGACACCCTGTTTTCCATTTCCAGTTCCGACTCCATTTCCGACTCCGCTTCCGATTCCGATTCCATCTCCGCCTCCGCTCTCGGAAATGATTCCGCTTCTGGGAGAACTTCCACCAGTTCTGTTCGCCTTCCCAGTTCCACTCCAATTTCCGAGTTCCACTCCAATTTCCGAGTTCCACCCTCGGAACAGTGTCGGAAATCAAGCGACTCGCGTAATAGGTGACATCAAGGGTCGATCCAGGGTCAGGGAGGTGCAGGGTTGATGGCGGGTGCCAAGTGTTGTCCCTGGCTGCGCAGCGTAGTATAATACGGGCTCGCTGACATTGGGGGTCCTTAGACTTTTCTCTTTGGATTTCCCCTTGTCAGGTGAGAATCCCCTCTCTTGTATGCTCTGTTCATTTATACAGACTTTGGATTTCCCCTTGTCAGTTGTGTGGTAGTGTGATCTCCACAACTAGCCAGGGTTGCCCTTACAGCAGAAAAGTCTCTCCCATAGAGGACCGGCGGTCGTACTGCGTGTCGCAGCCGCCATAGGTGCGTTCGGAATCGGAGACAGCGACTCGGAGATCGCAACCTCTTCCGCACACACAGCGTACGACAGCCCTTCTTCTTACGTCGAGCTCCCAACCCCGGAAATCCCGTCCCACATTTCTCCTTCCGACATGGATCCGGACGATCGTCTTCGGAATATGGAGGAGGAATTGACGCGGAACCGGATGAAGACCGACGCGATTGAAACAGCCTTACAAGCGATTTTGGCTAAGTTAGATATTCCACAAGGTGGTGGAAATGAAATGTTGGATGATCCGGATTTCGGAAAAGCGGAACTAGCGGAGGAGAGAAAGTCCGCGAAGTTAGCAAAGGTCAAACCCGCAACTCCGGCGGACTTTGACGGAGATCGGGAGAAGGGACGCGCATTCTTCAACACATGCAGCATCTACTTCGCAATTGTCGGAGACCTCTTTCCGAACGACCAGGCTCGGATTCACTGGGCATTGTCCTTTTTCAAGTCGGACCGCGCATCCCGTTTTGCAAACAAGGTGATCCGACATGAAGCAAAGGGCAAGGGGAACTACTTCCGAGACTGGGACGCCTTCGAGAAAACATTTTCCGACCAGTTCTGCCCAAAAAACGAGCAGCTCACAGCCCTTACGAAGCTCGAGGGGACCAGCTGGTACCAGGCCAGGGATCCGGTCGATGACTATATCGATCGCTTCCAGGAGCTCATCGACCTTGCGGAGTATGATGACGACAAGACGATTGTCATCAAATTCCGACGAGGACTTGATCCGACACTCCAGAACCAAGTTGCGCTGCTTGGGGATGGAGCTCCGGACTTTGATGACCCGGAAGGGTGGTACCAAGCTGCACAGAGGGTGTCCCGGAACAGGGAAGCAAATGAGGCCTTCGTGGAGACGAGCCGGAATATGACGCGCAGTTCCACTCGTCCTACTCCACCTGTGCCAAAATCCGGAAGTGCATTCGTTCCCATGCGGAAAGTATTTCCGACGCTTTCTCCGCCCGCTCCTATTAGGAACCATAGCCCTCCTCCCTCGAAGAGTGGCCCTGCCCCGATGGATGTTGACCGCATGCGCGGAAAAGGCCGCGGAACTATCACCTGCTTCCGATGTCAACAACCAGGCCACTATGCCCGCGAGTGCCCCCAAGCATTTGACATCCGGCTTATGACCACAGAGGAGAAACTCGAGCTCCTTCCAGAGTTCCTCGCACTTGCGGACATAAGCAGAGTGCCTACTGCGGAAGGAGTTTCCGAAAATGCGGAACATGGCGCATCGGAAGCGGAAGATGCGTCGGATTTTGTGACGCGCAGCGGGTGAGATGTGTGCCCCTGCTGCCTGTACATAACCGGTTTGCCTGTCTTGAAGTAGAGAATGAAAAGCCCCGACTCCCCTCACTTCATACAGACCCACCGGATAAAGTCACACAAAAGCCAAATCCGACACCCCGTCTATCCCGCATCCGCCCTTGGGAGAGACGCCTTCCGAAGCGCTATGTCGTTGCTGCCACCCCTGGCCCCAAGTCACTAGTCATTAAGGTAGAGATCCAGACGACAGATACGGCGGAAGTCAAATCCGGACCCGCCCTTGTCGATTGCGGGGCCACTGGTCAGTTTATGGACCGGGACTATGTGGAACGGAACCGACTGACGACGCGGAAGTTGCAACGTGCAATCCCGGTGTTCAATGTGGATGGAAGCCCCAACGAGGCAGGGTCCATCACGGAGATAGTGGTCACAATTCTCCGCTACGATGGACACTCGGAACGCACTTCCTTCGCTGTCACCAGCCTGGGGAAGCAAGACATCATCCTTGGGTTTACCTGGCTTCAAGAGCACAACCCGGAGATCAATTGGCAGACTCGGAAGGTACTGATGAGTCGATGTCCAGCCAAGTGTCACATGTGCCGGTCGGAAGTGCGGAAGGAGCACCAGGAGCAGCGGAAGACCGAACGGCTCATACAGACATGTCGTTCCGGCCCCCATCCACTGCTTGCAGAAGAAGACTCGGAAGCGGAATTTGACCCGGATCCCCCTTCCAATTCCGATTCCGACGTCATCCGACTCGGCCTGGAAGACGCTCTGACGGAAGGGGAGCGCTTGCTGTACGTAAACCTTCCGCCGGAGGCGGAACACATCCGCGCCACCGGAAATATTTCGCAACGCCTTGCTGAAGCCTCTAAGAGGTATGATAGAGTGGAGGCGGAAATTCCGGAGTACCTGCGGGAGTTTGAGGACGTCTTCTCCAAGGAGTCGTTTGATGCCCTGCCTCCGCGGAAACTGTGGGACCATGCCATCAAGTTGGAGCCTGGGTCGAAGCCCACCAACTGCAAGGTCTACCCGCTGTCACCCAAGGAGCAGGTAGAGCTCGATGCATTCCTTGCGGAAAATCTCCGTACAGGGAGGATCCGCCCCTCCAAGTCACCCATGGCATCTCCGGTGTTCTTCATCAAGAAGAAGGACGGCTCGCTCAGACTTGTGCAGGATTACCGGGCCTTGAATGCGATCACGATCAAGAACCGGTACCCCATTCCGCTCATTTCCGAATTGATCACACAACTCCGCGGGGCGAAGTACTTCACCAAGCTGGATGTCCGCTGGGGCTTCAATAATGTCCGGATCCGGGAGGGAGATGAGTGGAAGGCCGCATTCCGCACCAACCGAGGACTCTTTGAGCCACAGGTCATGTTCTTTGGCCTCACCAACAGTCCTGCCACGTTCCAGACAATGATGAATGACATTTTCCGTGACATGATAGCAGAAGGGGTTGTCTGCGTCTACCTCGATGACATCCTCATCTTCACAAAAACAATGTCCGAACATCGGGAAGTCGTGCGGAGAGTGCTGGAACGACTCCGGGAGTACAACCTGTGTCTCAAGCCGGAAAAGTGCGAATTTGAGCGGACGCGGATAGAGTATCTTGGGGTGATCGTGTCGGAAGGAAAGGTGGAAATGGACCCCGTCAAGGTTTCCGGTGTGTCGGATTGGCCGGTGCCGCGGAACAAGAAGGAAGTCCAGTCCTTCATTGGGTTTGTCAATTTCTACCGGCGGTTCATCAAGGACTTCTCCTGCCACGCCCGTGCCCTCTTCGACCTCACCAAGAAGGAGGTTGGATGGCGGTGGGGAGAGCCGGAACGGGCCTCCTTTGACAAACTCAAAGAGCTGATCACTTCCGCCCCGGTCCTGATCTTTCCCGACGACTCTCGCCCTTACCGAGTGGAGGCGGATTCTTCCGACGCAGCTACCGGAGCGGTCTTGTCGCAACAGTCATCGGAAGAAGGTGGGGGGTGGCATCCGATTGCCTTCTTCTCTAAGAGTCTCAGTCCGGTCGAGCGGAACTACGAGATCCATGACAAGGAGATGCTGGCAATCATCCGAGCGCTGGAGGAGTGGCGACACTTCCTCGAGGGTGCTCTATGCCCATTTGAGATCTGGACAGACCACAAGAACCTTGAGTATTTCCGCACGTCTAAGAAGTTGAACCGACGACAAGCACGGTGGTCCCTACACCTATCCCGGTTTGACTTCATGCTCCACCACCGCCCCGGCCGCACCATGGGCAAGCCCGATGCCCTATCCCGCCGTGCGGATCATGGAAGCGGAAGCGGAGACAATGCGGATATGACACTGCTCCGCCCAAGTCTCTTTGCAATCCGCGCCCTAGAAGGAGTGACTGCAGTTGGAGCGGAAGCGGAAATGCTCCGGGACATCCGGAGACAGTATCGGAATGGAGAGAAGGAGGAGTCGGTGGTGAAGGCAGTGGAGGAACTTCGGAAAGGGCACTCACGGTCTGTACGGGCAGCGGAATGGTCGGAACGGGATGGGCTGCTCCACTTCAGAGGCAAGGTCTACGTTCCAGATGGGGCGGACCTCCGCCACCGCATCGTGTCCCAGCACCATGACACACGGGTCGCTGGGCATGCTGGCAGGTGGAAGACGCTGGAGTTAGTGGCTCGGAATTACTGGTGGCCTCAGATGTCCCGCTACATTGGACAGTACGTGAAGACATGTGACCTTTGTCTCCGAACCAAAGCGCAACGACATCCACCCGTCGGAGAACTTGTTCCGCTCCCGATTCCCGAATCCCGCTGGGACACCATCAGCGTCGACTTCATTGTTGAACTCCCAGAGTCTCATGGCTACGACACGATCATGAACGTCGTGGATTCGGTAAGCAAGGTGTCCCACTTCATTCCGACGCACACGACGATCACAGCCCTCGGAGCGGCCCGCCTGTTCCTTGCCCATGTCTGGAAGTTGCATGGGCTCCCGAAGCAAGTTGTTTCCGACCGAGGTCCGCAGTTTGTCGCGGAACTGACTCGGGAGCTCTACCGCCTGCTCGGCATAAAGCTAGCTACTACCACGGCGTACCATCCGCAGGGTGACGGACAGACGGAACGGGTCAATCAGGAGTTGGAGCAATATCTCCGCCTCTTTGTCAATGAGAGGCAGGACGACTGGGATGAATTACTTCCGCTGGCGGAATTCCAATACAACAACCATGTCCATTCCGCCACACAACAGACTCCCTTCATGCTCGACTCCGGACGACACCCGCGGATGGGCTTCGAACCACGCCAGGCTGAGTCCCGACTCGAGACGGTCAATGAGTTCCGAGACCGCATGGACTCCACCCTTTCGGAAGCCAAGTCGGCCCTTGCAAAGGCCAAGGATGACATGGCGAGGTACTACAACCAACGCCGGGTTCCTGCCCCAGAGTACCAAGTTGGAGACAAGGTGTATCTAGATGCAAGTGACATCCGCACCACACGCCCTTCACAGAAGCTTGCCCACCGCTACCTTGGGCCCTTCACAGTGACGCGGAGGGTTGGACGGAATGCATACCGCCTGCGACTTCCGATGTCCATGTCCCACCTCCACCCCGTCTTCAACGTGGTGAAGTTACTCCCTATGCTTGAGGACCCAATTCCAGGTCGGAAGGCTCATCCGCCACCTCTGCCAGAGATTGTAGATGGGGAGGAGCACTATGTGGTGGAACGGATCCTGGACAGCCGGTTTGTGCGAGGACGACTCCAATTCCTCGTGAAATGGGAAGGGTATGGGTACGAAGAGAATTCGTGGGTCCCGGAGCAAGATGTTTCCGCCCCGGACAAGCTCGGGGAGTTCTATAGGACACATCCCGGTGCCCCTCGCCGGATCCGCTCGTTGGCATTTCAATCCCTCGTGTCCCGTGCTTCGAGGACGCAGCACGCTAGAGAGGGGGTGATGTCAGGGGACACCCTGTTTTCCATTTCCAGTTCCGACTCCATTTCCGACTCCGCTTCCGATTCCGATTCCATCTCCGCCTCCGCTCTCGGAAATGATTCCGCTTCTGGGAGAACTTCCACCAGTTCTGTTCGCCTTCCCAGTTCCACTCCAATTTCCGAGTTCCACTCCAATTTCCGAGTTCCACCCTCGGAACAGTGTCGGAAATCAAGCGACTCGCGTAATAGGTGACATCAAGGGTCGATCAAGGGTCAGGGAGGTGCAGGGTTGATGGCGGGTGCCAAGTGTTGTCCCTGGCTGCGCAGCGTAGTATAATACGGGCTCGCTGACATTGGGGGTCCTTAGACTTTTCTCTTTGGATTTCCCCTTGTCAGGTGAGAATCCCCTCTCTTGTATGCTCTGTTCATTTATACAGACTTTGGATTTCCCCTTGTCAGTTGTGTGGTAGTGTGATCTCCACAACTAGCCAGGGTTGCCCTTACAACAATCCCCTCTCCCACCGTGGACACCCTTCGGGCCTCGATCACCAGGACGTTCCTGATTGGGAACAGACTCACACATGAGATCCCACTGAAGGAGCTTATGTCATGGCTAGCCCTCCATGGTGGCATGAACCATGAATGTATCCCTTGGATTGAGGGATACTTTCAACGACTTTGAGATAAGAAAGTTGCGAACACCGCTGCGCACACCAGGCAGCGGTGGCACAAACAGGGACTGAAGTTGTCCCGGCATGCCTGTGAGAAAGTGGCCACAAGCACATTGGAGCAGCTCGATAAGGAACTGCTCGCGTCCCACCCCCAGATCCGCAACCTGATCCGGTCACAGACGCCGCCTTCATCCAGGAGATGGGGATCAACCCATCTCTTGAAACGGGTCCGTATCAGCCCCGAGCCGGACCCGGTCCATCCACATCCACTCACGCGGATGCGATGCATGTGGATCCCCAGCCCCTCCCAGCTCCATACGAGGACGTCCCAATGGATGATGCTCCCTCAGCTGAGGACAAGGACCTCAATGCCGAGATCTATGGGGATTAGAGTTCTCCATAGTGGGGGAGGGTGTAAATACACATATTTACCTGTATTGCCTCACGGCAATACATAATGACTGGTAGCTTACATAGCGCCAGTGGGTCCTCATGGACCCACTGTATAGTTCTTGCATGGGAATCCTCCGGGATAGCTTATCTTTACTTGTAACCGTCACTACGTCATATTATAATCACCATTGTTTGGTTGAGTTCTGCTACCTTGTGATTGTAAAGATGTCGATCTTAAACTTTGTGTCACAAGAGCACAACAAAACTTGACCAATGTGTGGTATTCTGAATGCTACGTAGTGACAGTGTAAAGTAAGATGCGATGGGCACCGCTGGCCAGTTCCCACACATAAACTATACAGTGGGTCCTTAAGGGCCCCACTGGGATTATGTAATAAATAGTATACATACATGGATACATAGGTTATTTACACCCTCCCCCTCTATAGACAACTATAGGGAACTGTTTAGGACTCATAGAGGTCATCCATGATGGCGTCCTCTAGTGATTCTGATACGATGACGATGTCATCGTATGGGGCCGGTGGAGCATGTGACTCCGCTGGGGGCACCTCTGCATCTGCGGGGGTGGTTGGGTGAGGAGGCTCTAACTCACCACTGGCGGGGGCTTCCACTTGCTCGGCAAGGCCGGCGTCCTCGCGGAGCATGGCCTTGATGGCCAGGTCATTGGTCTGGGGAGGAGGCCAGATTCTCACAAGCTCTTGATCGAGCTGAGCATGAATGAGCGGTCGTGGCACCGTGGCCCTCACGTGGCTGGTCTTGAGGACCTTTTGTTGGCCCTCCCATGCGGCGGCACTGAATGCCGCGCCGGTGAGGCTGTGTTGAACATAATGTTCAATGCAAGCCACTCATTCGCAAGTGATGCCGGCGTAGCGGGCCAGCCATCACCCAATCTCGGCAAGCGGGATGTTGTAGCCAGCTCGGCCTCCCACGGGATATGGACCCATGATGGATACCTGCAGGCTGGTGCTCTGCAGTGTCAGGCATTCCCTGTCATCGACGAAGCTCGACCATTGGTCGGTCGAGCCGAACAAGTTGAGGAGTCTCAACTTGAGAGGTGATGCGACCCCTTTAACTCGGGGTGCAAGGGCCTTCAACTACATCCAGATGTCCATGTCATCTAGGTTGAGGGTTCCATCCACGACAACGCGGATGGCAGAAGGGATTCCTTTGGGGTTGTGTATCCAACCCGTTAGGATGGCGGCGATGTCGTGCAGGGTACCGCTTGCTATCATGAGACAATCCCGTTTGGGATTGCGAGCGCGCTGCTCGTGCTCAATGCGCTTGAACACACCGATCATCTTGCGTGTGCGCAGGAACTGCGGCATGTCCTTTGCGCGTGCTAGGAGCTCAACGAAGCGTGCGTTGTTGAGCAGGCAGACGTCGTACCATTGAGTACGTTGTTGTTGTGCCTTTCCTACTGGTCATGGTAGGAGGCCCGTCTTGGAGATTGGCGGGTCTCCGAGTGGTATGATCACTCCCTCCCCCGGGTAGGGAGGGTGAACTGTCCCCGCCGGTGGTGGCAGGTCCATGTGAGGCCCGATGTACTGGGCCTCGACCAATGCTACCTGCCATTGTAGGGCAGGGTCATTGATTGTGTGAGACGGTGACGCCGCTAGGTATGCGCTGATCGCACTTTCCTTCGCAATGGCTAGACTATTGATGGTGTTGGGGGTGCCGTGCAATTTCTTGTGCTTCTTTTTTGGCTGCTCAGCCATTCACTGAGCTCTGTCCGGCTCATACGTCTTCCAGACAGAGGAGTCGGACTCCCATCCTTCCGGGACGCTGTACGCAGCATCGGACGGCACGCTCCGCCCCTCTGTTGATGTCGGGGTGGGAGCAGATAATCATGAAGCCAGTCCTGAGGCTGCGCGTACAGGCAGGGGTGCCGTCGCGCGAGGTGATGAGGGGCTGGCCACTGGGTCTGTGGCCAGGTCATGGCGTGGCCTTTTTGAGGCTGCATGGGTGAGCTGGAGTGCCTTCAGCTGCTCCTCTAGCTCTTTTACTCTGGCGCGCTCGACTTCGAGCGCATCGTCGCAGTCTTCGACCGTGTGTTCCAAGTCCTTGACCTCCTTTTTGAGGTCATGGATGTCCTGCAGGGGCTCCACTTGCACGTCACGCGCGATGCCCCTCGGGAGCCATCCCCAGGCTGCCTCGATGGTGTCGCCAATGTCCTCATCTCCCAGTTTCACCTTGCGGGTGCCTGTCGCGGCCCGTAAGCCGCGCAGGTGTCGCAGTCGTCCAGGTGCATGATTGCCAGAGCATCTTCCCATCCTACGATCATCCAGTTCTCCTGATCTACTGGGGCTTGTAGGATGTCGGCGGCCCCTTGTCTCAGGGCTGTTGAGTGTGTCGTGGACGTTGATGGATCAACGTCCATCCCATCTTTGGGTGGCATCATCTTCGTGGGGAGATGATGGTGGTTTGCTTCCAAGAAGTGATGCACCTTGGAAAGATCCGAGGTGAAAATTTAACCATGCCGAGGCCGGCGCGTCATGTGGTGTGCATGTGACAGACGCGTCTAGCGGCACCTGGGGAGGTCATGTGGCTTGCCCACCCCCCGGAGCTTTAGGTAGCTATCCAGAGCTTCAAGATCCTTGCACGACGACATGGGTTCCCATGTCACGTCGCCTAGGGTCCAGCGGACCTGGAACTCCAGGTCTGTCGAGTTTATCCATCTATGTGCAATAATCTCGTCGACGAGCCACTCCTCGTCATCATTCGCTCCAAAGTCATAAAATGACTTGGCCTCATGACGAGGGAACAATTCGTCGTTGTTAGCCTCGTATCATCATACGAGGCTCGAATGGAAGACCGGTGATATACAACGGCTTTTCAGCTCATTGGGGAGTTCAAGGGTCACCGTCAAGGCGTCATTATGTGCCTCGACAACACGGTATGGTCCAATGTACTGTGGAACGAGTTTTCTGGCTCTTCCTTTTGGCAGAGTCAGGGTTTGGGTCGAGAGGTATATGTGGTCGTTGGCCGTGTACCTGTCACTTGCCGTATGTTTCTTGTTCGCATGAAACGTTTGCGTCACGCGATGCTTAATGATTGCATCATGTGCTGCCATCAGGTTCCATCTGGCCTGATGTGCGAACTGGGCTACCCCTTTAAACGGGGTGTCCACAGCTATGGGGAGGTCTATCTGCGGCATATAGCCGTGGTTCAGTTCAAAGGATGCGAACCCTGTGGTCGCGCTGATGTTGCTGTTGAGGGCGACCTCAACCATTGGGCATTTCAATACCCAATCATTCTGATCGTCCCTGACTACGGCACACAGTATCTGTCTGATCGAGCGGTTTGCTCGCTCAGTTGCTCCATCCATTTGGGGATGGAAGGCAGTCGACATGAGGAGCTTGGTCCCTATGAGTCGCTGTAGTTCACGCCAGAAAATTGATATGAACTTCAAGTCTCTATCCAAGATGATGGAGTCTGGGACTCCATGGAGCCGAACGATTTCTTTTAGAAACAGCCAGGCTACTCCCTTGGCTGACACGCTCGTCATGGTTGGGATGAGGTGGACATGCGATGTTAGTTGGTCGATGACTACCATCAGGTAGTCACAGTCATTAGATTTGGGCAGGGGCCCCATGAAGTCGATGCCAATTGACTGCCATGGCCTATCTGGGATGGGTAGGCTGTGTAGTAAGCCTTTGGGCCGTTGTGGCCCGGTTTTCGTCATCTGGCACTTCGCGCACGATGTGCAGAATGACTCAATGTCTGGGCTCATGCCCGGCCACCAATATGACCTTCGAATGTAGTTTGATGTCTTCAGATGGCCGTAGTGACCGACTATCTGGTGTGCTCGATTGATGATGATTTCGATCAGCCTCCTTCCCCCCTGAAGAACAGATCGGGGGACGGCGATGACATCTCTCTTGAGCTGATTCTTAGCCCAGATCAGCCCGTCCCGGATTCCGAATCTCGGGTGCGTGTCCGGGTGCTCCATGGTTTTTGAGAACATGGTGTCCCTATGGTAGGTGTCTCATAAGACCTTGGACAGGTCTACACCTTGTTCAACGCTCCGGCGCAGGTGCACCATCGTTACCTCTGGCGATGACTCTGACATCATTGTCATCATCGTCGCGTGATGCAGCGCCATTCGTGGGCTTTTGTGAGCCCTCATTTAATGCAGCGGATTCCCATATCCACGCCTCGGTCTTCTCTGTGAGGCAGTTAGACCATCGCTGCTGTTCGCAGTTCAATATATTGGTCGGTGGGCAGTAGCTCACCTTCCGGGTCTAAACGCATGTCTGCGTTTACAAAGACGTGGTCTGGGTGACTGTCGTCACTCGTATCGCTCTTGTAGTAGTGCAACAGGCAGTCTGCTACCTTGTTCTCTACACCATCAAGCACTGCGATTGTCTCATGCTCGTGAGTCCGGTAGTGTTGCTGAGCAACACTGAACTTCTTTGACAAGAAGCCGGCTGGCCAACAGGTTTTCCAGTCGGGGCCTTGGCCGTAGACTGCACCGACACTGGCTTTTGACCCGTCGGTGATCACCCAGATTGGCTCTAGGCACCATGTGTCAATTGGATGCAGGATCAGGGCCTTACAGGCCAATGCCTTAATGCTTTGCCAGCATTTGTCTAGTAGTGGAGTCCATTCGAATGGACGGTTGTTACGCGCACAGCCCGATAACGGGGTCATGTATGCGCTAACGTCTGGCATGTAATGTGCCAGGTATTGTACTAGCCTGAGGAAATGCTGGACGTCATTGAACATCCACGGCCTACGCCACTCATGGATGCGTTGCATCTTATCCTCGTCGGCGTGTACACCTTGGCCATTGATAATGTGGCTGAGGCACTCCATTTGGATGGAATAGAGATGGACCTTTTTCTTGCTCAGAAAAAGGTGGTTCTTCCTCAGTCTGTCAAAGACAATATAGAGGTGCTCCTCGTGCTCTTGTATCGAGAGCAAGAAAATGAATAGGTCATCCATGTAGACAAGGACAAAATGACCTATGCAGTCGTGGAATATGGCCATCATCAGCCATTGGAATGTGGATGGGGTGTTGCAGTCTCCCATCTGTATTACCTGGCTCCTAAAGGTACCAAGGATCGTGGCAAAGGCAGTCCTTGCTACATGATCGGGATGAATCCGGATCTGCTCATATGCTTTGGACATATCGAGTTTCGTGCGATATCGACAGCAGGCCATGTCGCTATGGATGATATCCTGATCTGGGAAGGGTGTAACGTCCTTCACAGTGTTCTCGTTCTGCTAACGCAGATCAAAAACAGTTCTTAGTGTACTTTTCTTCTTCGGCACACACAGCATGGGTATGGCCTGCTGTGCAACTGGCAGGATCCACCACTTTGCAATGGTGTAGTGTTCTATCTTCGCTGACAGTTCCTCTCAGAAATGTTCGGGGCACTTTGGTAGTCGATACCGCATGTGTTTGTTGGGATCGATGAGATTGATCTCATGGTTGATCTCCCGCAGCGGCGGGAGTTCTAATGGAATTCCACTGACTAGGTCAGTGATTCTTTCCATCCATTCCTCACGGAGGCAAGGGATGTCGTCATCCTCACGGATGATGGTGGTGGTTGGCTTAGAAGCCATTAGGCACTGTGCGCATCTATTAGGTCCCACGGCGCGCGTGTGAGGGCAACACTAATGACAAAGCCACAACCTAAAGATACTCAAGGAGATAGTGGCCGATACAAGGACAATAACCAACTGTGTAGTGGGTATCCTCAGTTTATAAGTCTACCAACGATAGATACATGGGGACTTGCCTGTGTAGTGGGTATCCTCAGAGATCAAGCTGAGGAAACGCCCCCACACTGGCTACAGTCTTATAGCGCTGGCTTTTAGGAAAAATAGATTAGATATATCAGAAATGATATATTTGATGACTCAGGGAGTTGGGACTCTTCGTGCACCCCTTTGCAGGGTATATGCGCGAGCTGACTAAGCTCTGTGGAGCGAGTCGTCACTGATTGATGTAGGTCACGTGACCGAGTCGAGGAAGAAACAGGTGAGAACAGAGGAACAAGGGGTCCGAAGCTTTCGCTTTTGGAACAGTATAGTGTAACCAGTTATAGTAGACTCTCAACAAAGAATTAGAGAAATCTATCAAGAAATGAGTTCTGTAGCTATCAAACAAGTCTACAGTTACTTCAGGAGGTGAAACAGTGAATCATGAATATTTCTGGATGATATTCTGGATGTTTTGTTCGTACATTTATGGTAGCTACTTATACTAAAATAGTAGTGAGTACCAGTGTTCAAGATAGTGAGTGAATGGGTCAGGATAATGTGGAAATGCTCCACAGGCTGCATACAGCTGTGGAGCAGGAACAATGATGGGGATACTTGTCCTACTGACAAGTATCTAAGCTGGGACCTTGGAGCAATGTACAAAGCCCCTTTCAACATGTAATACAGCTCGTAATCAGTGGAGCTGGTCAGGGGAATAGAATAGAAAAGAAATCATGTGTGTCCTGTGCTGTGTGCCTACAGTAGCCTTGGCAAGGCATTTGCCATCTCTGTACCTCTCTCCTGAGGTAGCTATTCAGTACGTCCATAGATAGGACAATGTACTGTAATCTCCATTGTGTCCGATGTCCCTGTATGGGTCTATTAGTCCCATAGCAATATGTCTTCTGACCAGGGCCCAGGTGCCTGCTTTCCAGGGCAGGCACTGCTACTGGTGCATGGATTATTTCTCCCAGATGTTAGCTCAGTTAGACGATTGTATAGACCTTAGAATACTGTGTGATATAGTTATCCATTTATTCTAACACTGGCAAGGTTTACATAATAGGGGAGGTGGAAACTTGTAGAAGGTTGTGGAAACTCGTGGAAGATGATAGAAACTCGTAGAAGGTTACGGAAGGTGACAGAAACTGACGGAAGGTGATGGAAACTGATGGAAGGTTACGGAAACTGATGGAAGGTTATGGAAACTGACGGAAGGTGACGGAAACTCGTGGAAGGAAATAGAAACTTGTGGAAGGAAACGCGTAAACCCTGACAGCGCGGGACCGCCTTTCTTTTCCCCAATGCTTTCACCATCAGGTGAGAGCACCTCTCCCTACGGTTGTAGGGGGAGCTTGAGGACAAGTCGTTATGCGACTCGTCCTCCTGGCTTCAAGAGCCAGGTTTGGCTTCGGTGCCAGGGTGACCCTGCTCACCCTTGGCCCTTGCCCTCATTTGTCGACTCATTGTCATCGAACGAGACCTTGCCCGTGGGGATTATTTCGTTCCCCTTATGGATCGTCCCTGGGCTTGAGAAGTCCAGGGTGATGCCAAATCTTCTTAGGAATGGTGTCCCTAAGATTGCGTCATAATATTCGTCGTATATTTCATGACCAAATTTAAAGGTCGTGTTCATTCCATAATTGATCGTGGAATGGCTGCCTATGCAGGCCAGCTGCAGCGCAATTGGCTGCTCCAGGGGGAATGTTTTCATCCCTGTGGCTCGTGTGAATTCAGGGGATAGTAGTACCCCTTTGCTCCCGCTATCCAGCAGGCAGTGAGCTTTTATGCCATTTATTTCCCAGTACCCGAGAGGGTACAGTTCTCACTCCGTGGATGCATCGGCTGCATCCTGTGCTTGCTTCGGTGGTGATACACCGGCTCAGCCACTTTGTCTGGCATAACCGACATGCGTGCCGCCATGACTTTCGTGGTGCCGTCATCTTCCAGTGCAATCCTGATTGCACTGGACCTGTAGGCAGTGTCTTCCACCTCTTCGTCCCATTCATAGGACTGGGACGGCTTGGGATCCCACTCTTCAGTGGGCACGTCTCCGTTGTCCGGAGATTCATTGGGTTGGGGATCACCCTCCCCCTCTTCATCAATCCATTGAAGAGAATTTTGTCCAAGATCCACATCTGGATCCTTGCTCTCATCATCATGCCTCGCGGCCACTGTCCTTATACTGGACCTAAGCTGGGGGCACTCCGCTTTCTTGTGGCCAGGTTGGCCACATTCAAAGCATGTAGCGCTGCTTTGGCTGCCGCTGGGCCGATCGTTAGGCCGGCCCAACGCTTTCGCTGGTGGGGCAGGTCACGGTGACGACCCTGATGCTTGAGGCTGTTTGGCTTCAGGCAGGCATCCAGCTTGGGCTGGGTGTGGGGGTGGCGGTCGCTGCAATGCTCCACTCCTCGAGAACAGGCTAGGTCTGGTCAGGCCTGTCTGTGTCACCGGCTTGCTCCCTGTAAGCCGGGCAGCGCTTGCTGTTGCTGCTGCGCTTTCTGCGCGGCGCATCCCCATATTGTATCAGGATGCTTCCTTGATCATTTGGGCCATCTTGAAGAGCTGCTCTTGGCGTTATAGCCCTTTTTGAGGACTTTGTTGTACAGTGTCTCACACAGCGCCGACACAAACCGTCTCTGCGGAACGTGTAGTCGTCTGGCGGCTGTATCATACATGCCGCGTATTTCATGAGCTCGTTCAGCATCCCCTGAACGGTTTTCATGCCCTGCATGACTGCGTCGAATTTATTTGATGCGTGGTGGTACGTCAGTGTGTGCAGGAACCTTTTTTGAAGGCCCTGCATCACCGTTTCCAGGGTCCAACTGCGGACCTGGCGATCGAAGTGTTCTACATTTCGAAGGAACCACTCCTGGGCTTCGCCGGTCAGGCAAGTGCCCACATAGCTGACCTGCATGTCTATGCTGGTTGGCCCCAGGAGGCAGTTCATTTTCAGCCATCGCAAGATGGCTGCTACAAAGATTTCAAACTCTTCAAGGTCATATCCCCCGGCATAAGGCTCGGGGTGAGCCAGCTTCACGCCGGCTTTTGCAAGCACAGACTTCTCCAGGTCTGTGTCGGCGGCATCTGCTAACGCTATGCGGATCATTCGTGTGATCCCATCGTACGGCTCCAGCGGTACGACCTCAGCCTGATCCGGTATGCCCTGGCCCTCTGTGGGGCCATGGATCATTCACACAGCTGTGATGCTGCACGGGGCAGGCTGTTGTATGCCCTGATGGGCCCCGGGCCTGGGTTGGGCTCAGGATTGGGAGCATTTTGTGCTCTCAGGTCCGGGGGTGTTTTGTGCCTGGTGTCCCCCATCAGTCCCGCGTTGCAGATCCGCAGCCTACTGTTGTAGGCTGCGCATGCTTGTCGTGCATCCTGCATGGCTCGCGTGAGCTGTTCGTCGGGCTGCTGGGCGGCATGGCTTTGGGCCACCGCTTCCTCAGTGTTCTTTGCCAGCAGCTCAAGGGCCCATGTATGGCGGCGTGCGGCTGCAGCCTCTTTTCGCTGCCAGTGTGCGGCTTCGAGCTCTAGGCTCTCCATCGTCACTTCAGAGTCAGGCTCTGAGGCAACCTGCTCTCTGACGATCTGTTGGATCATCTTGCGGCTGTCCGTGGGGGCAGCCAGTTTCACTTGGGGTTCATTTCTGAACCGCACGTCCTGTTCAACCGGGGCAGCTGGCGGCGGCATTCACTGCCTGTCCAATTCCTTTCGCCGCAGGTCTTCTGCATCGTGGCCACGTTCACTAGCTGCGGACTGTCGCGAGTTTTGACGTGGCGCTTCACATTCCCCGTGTGAGCGGAGGGCCATCTGGACGTCCTCCAACGTGGCCGCGTCTCGCAGCCTGATCTCCTCAATTTGGTGGAGTTCCTTGCCAATATCCATGAGAGCAGCAGCAATGTTGTCAAGCTGCGATGCTATTTGATTGTGCTTGTGGCCCGTGAGGGCGTTCTGGTGCAATGCATCCTGCACCTGCTTGTTCATTGCCTCTGCCGTCTCGTTGTCAATGGCATGAGTCCTCGAGCTCTTGCGACTTGAGCTCAAGTATTCCGAGTCCTGACCGTCGTCAGGGGCTCATCGAAAGTATCAATTGGACAACGGCGGCTGTGCTGTGCTCCTCCAAGCACATGAGGTACTTGTCAAGATTGGTTTTTAGGCATTAATATCGTGTATTAGTGAACACAGCGAATGCCCGAATAACTTGTGCAAAGAGGTATGCCGTTTGGCGAATAGAGTGAACCGATAAATGTTCAGAAGGTAAGAGGGCTACCCGATCGGGGCTCGCCCTATCTACAGTCATAGCGAAATCGCCCATGGCACTTGACAATGTAACATGCAAGGTGCCACAGAAAGGTTGTTTAAGTAGCAACAATCCTTTCGCTGGTGAAGGTGCTCCTTTGGAGCCCTTCGCCAACAGCGCAGAAAATAATTCAGAGGCTAAGGTAACGAAGATGAAGTATGGAAACTCACCAGTGATGCCTAAGTCTTCTTCTGGCCAAAGATAGAAATCTACAGGAGAAGGCTCAAGAGGATAGTCACAGCGAGGTCAAGTTTTGCACAAGATGGACGTATGATAATTGAACTGGGGAATATACATGCGAATGTAAGCTACTTATATTGAATGCTCGTATGGTAACAGCAAATAGGAAAGAGGCCGTTATGAGTCAGGGTTGGATGGGGGTACGCAGTCACAATACAAATAGATGAAATAAACATACAATAGAGTGAAAGAGGAGTGCGAACATGAAACGACGGAGAGGAAAGAGGGCGAAGGTACTTATGTATGAAAACACGTCTTGGGACCTGCGTATACGCTACCCTGCAGGGACTCTTCGTCTACTGGGTTGATCCCACATGACCTACGGGTAGGGCGCCCCACAAATGCATCCCGGCCATATGAACACCTAAAGGGGTTGGATTGAGAAGATGATGGGGCCAGTGATGAACCATCAAGCCGGTTAAGGGATGTCGATTGTGTTTGATGGCGTGCCTGCTGGCGAATGATGCAACCAGTGAATGGTCATTCAGCGAATGCGACGAAGGGCGAATAGAATGATCATAGAAGGGGTGTGGCCCAGAGGAAGGGCAAAGCTGCGCGAACATAGAGGAGGACTGGGGGAAGGGATAATAGGGGTAACTGGGTATAGGAAATAAATGAGTCACATCGTCCGATCAGAGGAACGCCCGGCGGGGTTTGAGCCAGGGAGGTGATAGGACCCATGATGAACCATCGAGCCCAGGAGAGGGTGTTGATCGGGTATGGGTAGTGCTGCTACATGTGAATGATGTGGAAGCGAATAAACGTTCGGCGAATTCAGCGAGGAGTGAACAGGGAAAACATAAAAGTGGAGTGTCAAGGTTACTGGGTATAAGAAATAGATGGGTCATGACAGTACTCAAGCGGAATTGGAAGGCAGTGGCCACCTTGCTTTCACTGCACTGCACTGGCAACAAAGTTCACACATTCACATGCACATTTAATTATGTAGTGGTTTTTGTCTAAGCACCTTTTTTGATAGAAAATGTTATAGTAGTGGCAAGGGCACCGGTAAGCACCAACAAAATGGCCCTTTGGGTGGTCTTTCGATGTTTATGGAGCCTCTCCAATGTGCCCTGTCTCAATTGAGACCAGCTTGAATGCATGCTTCCAAACATTGACCACACTGTCATGTGACAGAAGTGTAGTTAGTTGGAGTGTTCAGCTGGTTTCAGTGAAACTGAGCAAAATCACACAGATTGTAGTGTTGCATTCGGCGGGCTGAAATGCAGCAAATGAAATCGCAAGACTGTACCCCAATTAGCATTGGATTTTCCAGTTGTAAATTACAATTCTGTAGCCAAACGAGCTCTGAGGAGGTGAGTTTATTAGTGTATCTTCATAGTATTTAACTGAAAAAAACAAGTAGAAAACTAAATAGGTAGCCTTCAATTATATTCTTAGTGTTGACTATCACTGAGGAGAAAACTAAATAGTTCATAAGTCTCCTGAAGGTCCCATTGCTCAAATTCCTGGTATAATATTCCACTGTGTCCAAACTGAGGTGCTACATCACCATATGCCTCTCCTGCTCGTTGGCAATGTACTCAGCCTGTGTGGCAGCCAGAGTTTCTGCCAGTGCCCAGTCATTGACCATGTGAGCCGACAACTGGGTGAGGTACTCATCGGTGATACATCACTGATCAGAACATAGGTCACAAGGACCTCATGACCCTGGGCATGTCTCTTCTTGGAGACATGTTGTGTGTGGCCTGGCGCGTAATTCACCAGGTCCAAGTTGTCCGAGTAGAACCTGTCAGGAATGTCATCAACAGATGCTGGCAGCTCACTTGGGCCCATGAAGGATGGGCTGGGGGGCCTGGCCAGCCAGGCTATCAGGCCTGGAGCCGGCTGGGTGTAGGTGGGGCTCAGGGCAGAGATACACCACCAGCCCAGGGGAAGCACATTACAGCAATGTGGCCATCATGCGGGAGGAAGGGCCAGCCATGGGTTGGGGGCTGGCTCTGTTGAGGATGCGAGCTTGCACTGCAGGGACTGGAGCTGTCTCCCCAGTTCCTGTGACCTTGCCCATGTGGCACAGCATTCAACTTTGTTGACGAACCATGGCCATGCCTTATAGATGGCATCACTGATGCTTTTATCCACTAGCTTTACGCAGTGTGCATTGGTGGTGGCCTTCAGGTGCTCCGTGTATGTGTCACATACCTCGCACCCTTCGGGATGGACAATAGCTAGGCTATCTCTCCATCCCACTATTTCCCAGGACTCTTCGGTGGCATCTGCAGCGCTGAGGATTGCCACGGCCACTTGCTTGGGGGCCATTGCCTGTGGTGTGGATATTGAGTGATCAACATCCATGCCATCTTTGGGCTGTACCATCTTGATTAGAAGATGATGGGGTGATTGGGGTGATGGTGGTAGCTTCCAAGAAGCAATGTGCCTCAGAAATATCCATGTTGAAAATTTGACCACACCATGGCCAGTGCATCATGTGTGAGACATGTGATTCATGTCACCTAATGTCTTTTGGGCAGGTCACATGGCTTCATCACTCCCCGAAGCTCTAGGTAATGATCTAGAGCTTCTAGCACCTTGCATGTGGCCATGGGTTCCCATGTCACATCACCCAAGGTCTAGTGTTTTCCAAGTCCCGGCTAAAGCCCCGGCCTAGCCTGAGCCGGGCCGCTAAAAGACCGAGCCGGGACGGGCCCAAGCCATTATGGGGCCGGCTTTGAGGTCCCATCCCTGGATCCAGAGAGCCGGAGCCGGGCCCGAAAGCCGTGGCTTTTGGGCGCTTCTCAGGTGATGCTGGAGCCAGCTCTTTACCCAGAATAGACAGGTTGTTACATGTCTTTGTTACTACTAATAAGTGAAAAAATCTGTGTCCGTCTTTTTCATCGCCCCCTATGCCTTTGCCCCGCATTTCCGACAGTGACAGCAGCAAAGAGGAGGTCATCGAGGTTGCCGGCCCTATCACAAGTGTGCGTGGGTGCGTGATTACTGTAAGCCAATTCGAGCAGAAGATAGGTTACCAGAGAACATGCCTCTGGTTGAGTGGTGGAGGGTAAGTACAAATATCTGGTACTGTGTATGGCTTATACACCGTGCGCCAGGACAATCGCTAGTGTATGACTACTTGCCTATAATGGCATCGTCGGTATCCAGCGAGCGAGCGTTTTCAGGGTCGGGTATCACCATCACCAAGCGATCCAACTGCTTGAAGGGTGATACTGTAGAGGCCCTCCAGGTAATCAAAGGACTGACCTACTAGTTCGTGAACCAGCCCCGAGTACCACTACCGAGTTTGCCATCCTCAACGACGAAGAAACCACAGCGCTGGAGTTGGATGGCGATGGCGAATGGGACTTGGATTGTAGTGTAGATGAGGATGCAGACTTATAATTAATTTTGCTACTCTAGGTAATCTACCAAATACATTGGGCTCTACATCGGCCTAGTAAGAAACCTCACCTACAGGCCGGGGCTTAAGCCGGGCTGGGACGGGGCCGAGCCGGGACTTTTGCATAGGTTCAGGCCCTGGAATCGAGTGAGCCGGGACTGACCAAGCCGGGCCCAAGCCTGGAAAACACTACCAAGGTCCAACAGACCTTCCAGGTCTTTCGAACTTATCCATCTATGGGATAAAATCTCATCGACGAGCCACTCCTCATCATCATTAGTGCTGAAGTCATAGAATGACTTGGCCTCATGACAGGGGCACAGGTTGTCATTATTAGCCTCATATCGGCATATGAGGCTAGTGTGGAAGACCGGCAGGACACATCAGTTCTTCAGGTCATCAGGTCCTTTCTTTGGTCAGGGCCAGGTTCTGTGTTCACAGATATACGTGGTCACTGACCACATACATGTTTCTGTCAGGCATTTCTTTTCTTATTTGCTTGAAATGTCTGTGTCACATGATGCTTGGTACACAGAGCATGGGCACTGCTTGGTGTGCCACTGCTGGTATCCACCACCCTGCAGTGGTGTATTGTTCCAATTTTGTGGAGATAACTCCTCACAAAAGTGTTCAGGACACTTTGGTAGTCGATACCACCTGCGTTTGTCAGGATCAATTAGATTGATCTTGTGGTTGACACGGTCCAAAGTGTCGAGGGAAGAGCACAAATGTGTCTGAGCTGTAAGTATTTTGCCGTCTTCTGGTTTCCCATATTCTGCATGAGCTGATCAATTACTATGCAGGGAAAACACAAAACCTCTTCCAGGGAGAGCCGTCATTGAGGATTCCCTGGGATTTGCACCTCAACCGAAATCGACCATGCGAAAGTTCGCATGGCGGTCTGCCCCCAGAAACACATCTCATTCCATGGAGTATGTACTATGGAAGGACATGCAAACCCTTCCCCTCGATCTATCGTTGATGTATTCGGCCCGAAGATCATGTGTGCCGATATTCTCCCTCGGCAGGAGAAGAAAGGGGACGCAGCTATCTTCGATCCCAGGTTTGTTGGCTATTGCCCGCCCTTCTACCGTGTGGACATACAAGCACAGTCTTCTTTCAGGAATCTTGGTGACCTTGCTCAAGGACTCTCCTAGCTAGCTCTTTACACTCTCTACTTTTTTTAACTCCTATTCTTTCTAGTATTGCTATATATTTGATATTATTATAATATGTTAATTTCTAGGAAACTAATAATTAAGCAACTACAGTAACCTTCCTAACTACTTATCCGCCCCATGCGTATTGTAAGAATTTGCTACTTTTTGCCGCGCACGGGAAGTTTGCAGTTTGCTCATATGGAGATCAGAGGGCGAGCTAGAATCTGTAGGGAGGAATGTGCCGATGAGTGATCGTTTTACAGTGGTCATCGCCATGTTGTTTTCGAGCACCGTTGTTGGATCTGCCGAAGACAGCTGGTGCACATCGACAACAAGCGTTGACTCCAGCCATACACGAGCCATTTTGAGAGACAAAATGTCACCATGGCACGAGGTCTCCGCATGTGTTTGAGTTTATATCCACTCAATTTTCGACGATACATCATTGGTAAAGTAATCGTGGACTAACATTCAGCATTCAGGTTGCATTCGCTGGACGGGTCCATGCTGCGCGAGCGTACAGCTGAGGTTGCGGCCGCATACGGACTTCGAGTCTCTGGAACAGCAATATCGATGTGTATCGCATCCGGAGGTCCACTTCCTCAAAACATATCGCTGGAGGCTTTGGCAGATACTATGAATAATCCATCTTGATTAATTGATGAGGGAAGTAGCTTAGACAGGGAAACAGACTCGAGTTCAATTCTCTTAGCGGACGAAATCTTGGAGTGGGACGTTGTCTCGGGCACTTGAACTTAATGAAGATACTCTCTTGCTTCCCCCGGCATCTACGCACACAGCGTGAAACCGAGCAATGACTGGTTGACGAAAGGTAGGCTTCCAATCGGATCCCACTACTACGTGTACTTATACCACCAGATACTATCCTCGAACCACCCCATATTCTGTACAACCTGTCCGAGGGCGTCATCGGAAACTTTTCACCTCGTCGTTACAGCCACTCATAAAGAACTCTCTGTGTGTATACTCTCCACGTATGTTGTGCATGGATGCTAGGTCTTCTTCGTAATACTAAGGAACACAAGTGGCCGCATTGAATTGGCAGCGATATGATAAAGGTGTGCAAATCAACGAGGCTATGTTCGTGGGCAGTGGGGTTTGGGCTCCGAAACCGCACGATCTACTAGAGGATAGTACCCGTGAAAGCGGAGTGGCACGTACTCTTTTAACATGCGATATTATATCCGCCTGTAACGGTGCGTCCTGTCTAAACTATGACACTCCCTATCTCACTCAAACACATAAACAGTGCCCTTGGCATCTGCCAACACCAAAGCCACCCGCGCCGACCTCTTCCTCGCGTCGGGCGACCAAAGTGTTGAGGCCCCCTCCACTCCTCCCTCCGACTCATGCAATTTTCCTATCAAGATCTGTCGAAAAGCTTGCTCTGGTACCACTATTGATCGCGTCAACAGGCTAACTTATATTTACTGACCTATTGTACAGTATCACAATGATGATGAGGCACATACCAACCCTGCTGTCTATTTTGAACGCGTGCTATAGCAATCATCAAGCTACAGGCAGAAACAGCCACCGAACTGTAACAACTCGAGATTCTTCTGAGACTTCGCGGAAAACAAGGCGTGTAGAAAAACATTACTGTCGCTTCGCGTAATCTCATGGTCCGTGCACGACTTACGTTACGCAGGCGTACAAAGTGGGAACAATGTGTTACGTAAGACCATCTCTTGTGGTTCGTACATTCACCTTGCCCTGGCGACCTGTTACTGACTGAAATTAACCACAGCTCGGGCATGTACTGTCGCCAGTGACGTTTTACTGAGGCACAGTCTTTTGCTGATTGCAAATTACACATCCGAACCCGTCTCTTTCTTTCGAGATTGAGCAATTTTTGGAACACTATTCGTGCTTCGGCATGCATGTCGGATCGATGGAAATCAGGTTTTATTCCTTTAGCTATTGATGCGGAATATGATGAATATCATTTGTTATGCATGTTGTTCTCAAGAACTAAGTTACGCTGCCTGTCATTAATAGGGAACCTTGAATTGACCTTGGTACCGATTTCATTGATCTCACAAGGAAAGGCAACGTGTGTGAAGCCAGTCTTTGTCTGCAAAATTCATTGCGCAAATGCTACTGCCTAAAGACTGTATGACTCTCAGGAGGTGAATACTTGTTAGCGTTCATACCCTGTCTTATCACATTTGTTGTGTGCAGCAGTATTCGGGCAACCAACTTGAAATATACGACTGCGCCACTAGGGGTGGTGGTGGGGCAGCTTATCCCCCCGTACCGCTTCCGCACCCTAAGCTCCGGCCATACCCCTTCTCCGTGTTCCCGCCACAGCCCATCCCACCACTCCCCCCCGCTCCACATCCCTGCGCCCCCGCCGCTCCCCATCGCTCTCCTCGAGCTGACCGTTGGCCGGCACTCCGGAAGGGGAAAGCTAGGGCTAGGGCAAGATTCAAGGGCGAAGAGGTCCTCGGCCACTTATCTCGCGGGGCCGCCCTCGCAAAGCCACACAAGAACTACCGTGGACTCGCAGCCGATTTGGGCGCGGGGCCCACAAGGACGCTGCCACCTTTTGCAAGGGACCGCAGCGCCGAGAGAAGCTGAGGGGAGAAGAGCAGACGAGGATACGAGCAGAGACGGAGGGCGAGCCGTACAGAGAGGGGCGCGCTGACGGTGGGGTAAGGCTGCTGGCTCTACGCCAGTACGACTTCACCGAGATTTCGGACTGGTGACGTCGTTATTTATGCAGTCGATGTTAGATATCTTCCGATCGGGGTTGCGCGTTGATGCACGTTGAGATGAACCGCGATCGGACTTTTAGGGGAGAAATGGTGGAAGGGAAAGCTTGTTTGGAAATAAGTACTGTATCAATATTTAAAACGATTCTAAAATGAATCTTAAAATCGAGCTGTAATTTATCCCTATGAAGATAGAATGTCCCGCGCATCGACCCGATTCTCTGCGCGCATCACCTAACCGAATCGTCGCCACACCTCAAGACATCTACGCCTCCCACCGGGTGCCACCTCCCTGGATACGGGTTGATTCTCACTGGCAATTAATAGTGGCCGTCTGCAACGCGTTGACAAGTGAGATAATAGGGATATAAGACAGCTGCTCAGTGATCAAGCAATTCTAACTAGCTAGAAAACTCAAGAGACCTATTGACTAGTAGAGTTTTATAATAAGTGCAGCGGTAGATGTGGCTGGTGGTAGAGGCGGCGGGAGACAGCCCTGTTTCACGGCATCTTGGTACAAGCCTCCGAAGGTGCTCGCGGAGCGTTAAGTTTGAGCCGGAGATGGGGCTTGTGCCGAACCTATTCCGCTATCATATTTTGCTTTTGGATCGTGACCTGGTTTGAGGTGCCACCCAAGCCTCGTTTGGCGGCGGCGGCGTAAGAGTCTCCGGCCGAGGCTGCAAGAGGCTGTCCACGGCCGGAGGCGACTGCTTCCTTGATGTCGGAGACCGCCTTTTGCAGGTCGATGTTAGTCGCAACTCTATTGCGTTGCCTCCATACATGAGGGAGGCCTCTCGCAGCAGTTTGGCGATAGCGATCAGCTGTGTAGCTGTTACCCAGATTCCAAGAGGCGCCACCCTTGATTTCTCCGAACAGGCTGAAGCTAGGGCAGAGATGTCAGCCTTGTTGCCTTCATTCATACCTCTGGAGTTCAGAATGGCGACCGGGTCGCCTGGGTCAGGTACTGGCGTGGGCTAGCGGATGGTCCTGCTTTGTGGGGTGGGATAGTTTGGTTGGGCGCTAACGTGCCCACTCCCTGCGATTGCGAGTTGGCGGGAATGCTAAGGGGGGTCGGCATGGATTCTTGTATACAGTTGTGCATGTATTAGTGCGCGTGTAAGAAAGTGATAATTTAGCTACCTTGGGCCTTAACGGGTCTGAAGGGCTGAACTGTTCCTTCGGACCGTGGAAAATGAAGTTGTGGTGGTGGTATGGGTCCAAGAAGCTCTCACGAACATGGACTAGGCGGACTTTGAAGGCTCTCAGTCGAATGTGAAGTGAGGGAATGTGAAATGAGGTTAACAGAATCCGAAGACTAATACGAAAACGACATGATTCCAATTTTATTTTCATATTTTCGTCATATTGAAATTGTAAACACATGGATGGAGAGTTTTCGGACCCAGGACATGCAGTACTCCGTATAGACAGGTAGCAATTAAATCTTCACTATTCCTTGGGTCGAGCTCCCTTCAGCTGCCTACTTCCGTCGCTACGGTGAGCATCTGCTTTAAATGAATAGCATTGCTTGTTGAAGACACAGGAGGTAATACGGCATAACTTTTGTTTTGAGGTAGATATATATGCAACACTCAGGTCCCGAATTGTGATTGTCGCAGCTGAGTTATTTCGCAGGATGATTTTTTATGATGATGACGGAGATGGTACTGCGCTAATAGTTGCAAGAGCGCACGTCTAACATTAACCATGAGTTAAAGCAAGCATAAGACATTATGCATTCCAACACAAATTGACCAAGCACCGGATTGTACTCTAAGAACCCCTCAACCAAACAACCAACCCACGCCCCCGACCCTCCCCCCCCTCCCCCCGCTCGTATAGACCGCTCGTATAGTTGCAAGTCCAAGTCCTAATGGGAATTATTCCAAGTTGGAGGCAGTTGTGGTAGGACATTCAACGTATACCATCGCCAAGTTGATTTGAGTAAGTCGGGTTTTTACCATAGATTGTGCAAGATGAACCTTGATTTAGGGGCGATCGATACAATGTCCAAGCAGGCTTGAACATAGGAAGCTACGGAGTCATCCCGGAACTCCATGCCAAACGGTTGAGTTACATGCTGGAATGCTACGGGTGGGTATGAATCGCAAGAAAGAAAACAAAGCCAAGGAAAGAAGAAATTTATGGTAGGAACAGATTGGGATCTTCGACACGGATCTATGGAAAAGATGGTAAGAATTGAAGTTAGATGGGACACAGAGGAATGAAACGAAGTTAGCCTGTGTCTGGAGAGTCGCCGCGAGATCAATACCTGGTTACATTAACGAGTGCCGTTGTGACCCAACAAGCCTTGAGCATCCCGCATGGCTGGCGGGAGTCTCCTACCTTCAGATGCCGAGCTCTGGGTCCGGCAAAGGTTGCGATGTCGATCTAACATAATTACGACCTTAGGTCGGGTCGTTACCATTACTAAGAACGGCACAACAAAAGTGCGGCCCCAAGGAAAATTCCAGAGTGGAATTGACGGTCCTCGGGAAATACAGGCCCAACAGAATGTTGAGGAACTGAGAAAGCACTCTATATTCCTAGTTCGGAGCATAGTCTAGTTTCTCGACTGCTATAAAGCGCGACTTACCTCTTCTTAATCCATTCGTCCAGGAATTCAGTCGTCTTTACCACTCATTAAAGCCTCATGGATCCCTACAACAGCACTAAACTTTTTGTCATAGTAGAGGATGTAAGCGACTTGACGACCACTCTGCACACCGTACGCGGTACCGCGATAGTCGTCTTATGCCTCACGGTCTTGAGTGCCACTCTGGGATGGTCAAAGACACTTATGTCCTTCATATTCGCGGTGGACAATTTCTTTGGTGGCCCTAAACACAAGGTTCAATTACCCGGTCCTACTGGATACCCCCTCATCGGCAATTTGCATCAGGTTGGCTCACCTCCAGAATTTACTGAAACCTCATCAATGATTGTCAATCGTGATAGATGAAAGATCATGATAACCAGGTTCAGACGCTCGCCACATGGGCTAAGAAATACGGTCCGGTCTTCAGAGTTGGCCTTGGTGAGAGAGAGGCGGTAAGTGCGACGAATTGCTGTGATCAAAATCCATGAATATCTCCGATACAGGTTATCCTGAATAGTCACCAATCGCTGGTGCAAACAATAGTAACGCAGGGGCCAGCGTTCATCTCTCGGCCAACCTTTAAGCTCTTCCACAGTGACTTTGGGAGCTCTGGCATCTGGACGATCGGCAGTGAGTGAAACAGACCTCCATGGATTCACTGACCCTAGGCGCCTGCGTCCATACAGCCTCGCCGTACAGCGACCACTTGCTTCGTACTCGTAAAGCTATGGCGACTCAGCTCATTCCCCGCGTTCTTCCGGAGTATGTAACCAACCGATACTAATATCGTTTTCAGAGCATTACAGTAACGTGAATTCAATAGTTACGCATACGTCATACAACCACGCATAAAGCGTTTTATTGGCGACGTCTTGGACGTGAGTAAAGGCCCCGTAATCGACCTGGCTGAGATGCTCCACACCTATGGTTCGGGCATTATCAGCGAGCAATTGGTCGGAACCACTTTACCCGATTCATTCGTAACCCATATAGTAGATACCGAGACGGCCATCTTCCGGCAGCGTGCCATAGGCCTCCCCGCACAAGACTACATCCCTCTCTTGCGTCTATGGAGCCAGACGCTCTACAAAGTATCTTCCAAGTTTGGCCTATCGTGGGGACGCAGCGAGTTGGAAAAGCTTGCCAAACAGTACCGCAGAGTGCAAGAGATCTACGTCAATGACCTGCTGAAGGGACTCCGTGAGCGGATTGAAAATGGCGACGAATCTCCTTCGATGCTGGGCAACCTCATGAGGACGGTGTCACTCAGCCTTCAGGATCTTTTACTTGTCTTTAACACCGGCAGTACGTAGTTATTTACCCAGAAGAAGGTGCTCTCAGAATCCTTTCTTCAGCCACATCAGGAATCAACCTTGGGTTCACACTTACCTGGCTCCTTGGGTATCTAGCGAGTCACCCCGAGGTATGAGATATTCCATTTGGGCTAAATGCATGCGATGTAATGATGCTTTGTCTAAAAAGATGCAAGAAAAGGGTTTTGAAGCCATCCGTGCGGTCTATGGGGGTGAAGTTCCTAATCCTCATGAATTCGACCGTGTCGAATACGTCAGGGCACTTCACACCGAGGGTTCACGTTACTACGTTCCTGTCCGTCTAGGGTTTCCCCGTGTAACTGTCTCCGATTCGACGTACAACGGCGTCACCATTCCTGCTGGCACGGTGAGTGCTTTTTGACTCAAAATGCCATAGTGGTACTGACTTCTATCGCAAAGCTCGTGATCGCGAACAGTTACGCGTGCAACAGGGACCCGGCTGTGTACAATTCACCGAATGAATTCATTCCTGAACGCTGGATGAACGGTCGCACTGGAAGGACCGATGGCGTCCTTAAAGCTAACAAAATAGGACAACCCCACTTGACCTACGGCGCAGGCCGGCGTGTCTGCATCGGATTCGAGAGTGAGCTTCATTAATGCTGGAGTACCGCTTCCGATATCATGCGATCACTTACTCACTCACTATGAACCAGTGGCCAACCGCGGGATATACTCGACTCTCATACTACTTCTCCACTTTTTCAAATGGGAGCGGGGTGCTCTTACAGAGGAACAAAGAAAACATGTCAAGCCGCCAATCCGCGGGGAACGTGAGTGCAACGCCGATATGGATCCACTCACAGACGCTGCGGAAACGGTGGTTCAGGCAATCCCTTGCGCATGCGGCATGAAATTCACGCCTCGCGACCCCGAGGCTTTGATGGACTGGCTTGCTCAAGAGAATTAAGGATTTCCGCAATGTGAATTCTGTGCCAGCGGTGAATAGACTCGGAGGCGACTACAACTGTATGAGTTTACATTATTACTGTTCAGCGTGACGTCAGGGAAATGCGATACGGAGAAGGGTATAACGTATAGCACTGACTTTTAGACATGGTGGGTCGGTGGCTCAACCAGGATACTTGCGAAAGCGGATATTCCAAGTAGTATATAGCCTATGCTTGTGGAGAACATGATCATTGGTTTACCGTGGGTTCCTTAGTTTCCAGCGCAAAGTAAAATACGTAGCAGAACGGAGTAGCCATTTGGAACTTACTGCCAACTGTCTTCCAACCAAGTTCAAGTGCATCGACAAAGTACTAATACGTTACATAGTGCAAAATGCTAGTAGTTGATTGCTGAAGACTGAGGGGGATCAGTCACCCGTGAAGGGTAGACTGCTTGGCGATGTCACAATTGGATTGTTATATACTCTGCATAATAGATAGGAATTTATCCTAGAAAAGTTTGAAGGTTCAGCACATACATGAATGAGTATATAAGCTATAAAAGAGGTGGAGCTGGAATGCCAAAGATACGTACTGTCAGTGTAGACAAAATTGCGGGCTCCGCCGGGGACGATAACGACGACTGGGAAAAGTTGATAATTTTTGAAACCGTCGTAGGAAGTGCCATGAATTCCTTCGAGTCGCTCATATCACTGAGTGATTTAACACCTAGTAGTAAGTGCAAATCATGCAAATCATGACGGTTTGGGCGTCTCAAGCAAGCGATGCCGCCTATAAAGCCGAACTTGTAGGTAAACGTTTTTCAAGTTGGACGTCGTGATTAACGGTGTGGAAAAAGCGCACACGCAACTCGGTACTAAGATGGCGGTGGGGCCGGTTTTGTTGAGCTCTATTCCACGTTCATATGGACCTTCGCCAGAGCAAATTCAACCAAGACAGCAGAAGAAACATGGTCGACAGTACTCTGTCCAACTCGACATTGGCGACGTCCCTGTAGATCATGTGGACAGCGAAAGTGACGTGGATGGCAAGGACTTACTTGCTGTCCCAGCCACAGGTGATCATAGTTGTGGCTGGCAGTGTCTAAAACCTGATTACACTTGCTTTAGGACAACAACACCACCCGTCCTCACCGCTTCGTAAGTTCTCGCCTAGTACAAACAAGAGAGTTGTTATAACTAATTTGTATGACACCCTGTCGTCTACTCCTTTCTGGTCTCCTCTGCCCTCGTCATCTTTCACAGCTCCGGAAGTTTCACCTCTGAAGGAAGCAGGAGTCACTCAGGCCCAGGACAATACATCAGGTACGTCGTTCAACCTGTATGTGCTCCCAATCTAACGTCGTGTCGCAGAGAACCCGGTGTTATATCCACGACCATCGCCAGAGGAGCTATTTGCTCGTCGTTTCGGCTACAGCTCCACAGCCCCCAAACCAGCCCCCCCTGTATCTCCCTACCCAGAATCTGAGGTTCCTGTTTCTCCTCCACGCCCACGGTCTATCCAGCGCCGCTTGACACCCTTCTGTGGTGACGAGGAAGGAAATCTAATTGTGCTTCCATCTCCACCTCTGCGTAAAACTTTTTCTTACTCACAAATTTGTCTCATGTCTCATATTCACTGTGTACAGTCAGACCCGCGTCTTTCTGGCGCAATACTCAACGCTCGGCGTTGCATACGCCCTCGTTGCACCTCGTTCGCCGCGCCACTTTCCTGGCTGCGGGACTTGCCCTTGACAAACCAGTGTGCGACCTCTCTGCATTCGCCGTAGAAAGTCGAATCACAATAGGAAAAACAAGAGGACTTGGCGGAAGTGCCGGCGTACCCGTTGGCTGGGGTGTTTTTGGATAACCCCATGTCTCGACCATCTTTATGCCTCCTTATTTTTATTGCCCCATTCATCATCGCCCATGCCGGTGTCTCTACCCTCTCCCCCCGGCAAGATGTTCCTGCTGTTAGTGCTTCGCTGTCGACGCCAACATCCAGTTTTAACTGGTGGCCATATCCCGGGGGAGGGGAAGGTCTCAGCACCTCCTTGCCAATTCCGACGCTTATGTCCATGACATCGACCTCCATGGTCAATTCTTCGGCGAATTCCACAATTCCTTTGTCCTCGACGTCACATCCAACACTTTCAAGCCACAGCTCTCCATTATCACAAACGCGCGCCACCGTTTCTACGTCCCCACTAGCCACCTCCCCACCTTCAGAACCACAGTCACTCCTCAAGCCAGGCCAGATCCCCTTTAATCCTCTCTGGCTTGTACCTCTTTGCTTGGTCTCGGGCGCCGTGATTGGTTGCGCTGTCGGATGGCTGGCATGGCATCGCTGTGGTGAGAAGAGGGATAGAATTGGGGTTGGACGTCCTTCAGAGAGGTATGCTAGGACCTATAAGCACGAAACAGAGCCAGGATATGACGACGATGACGGCGAGAAGGACGAGGAGAGCGGATACAGCCACGACTATTCTTCCCTTGGTCAACAGCCTGCCTACCCTGTGGAACGAAATCTTCGTATGCCATCCACTGCAAGCACTTCGGGCGTACGGACGTGGGTGGGACATCCTCAAGCGAGAAAACGAAGTTTGGTTTTCAATGCTGTTCGAACAAGTACAGACAATGACGAAGAACACGATGGCCCCAATGATGTCAAGTCGCCGCTACTGACCCAGAGCCCATCCTCCGAAGCTATACACCACTGGAAACCCATGCCTGGGTCTCCTCCCCCTTCCGAGTATTGCTATGGCGACAACGAGCGCGACGATCTGGCGTATGATCTCATCAGGCATAAGAGCGTTAGGGGATCCATATGGGAGCAACTAGGTTTTGCAGAAGCGGAAGACGACCTGGGGAGGAAGAAGACTATGGTATATGATGGGGAGGGGCGGCGTACATGGAGCGCGGGTGCGACGCAGAAACATATTGGTCGGAGTCTAAGTTTTTTGGCAAGAAGGAAGACGATGAAAGAAGGCCTGGTCGAACGCTGGATTCGGAGCATGATGGACGAGGAGGGTCACATGTCACCCGGGCCTGTTCGCCAGCAGGAGGCACCCAGTGTATCTATGAATTGTGATGAGACGGCACCGCACCCTGGGACACCAGAGTCCGTCTCGAGCACCTTATGTCGTGCCTCGTCCTCAACTTTGCATTCTCCATATTTTGACGAGGACCCCGTTATTGCATTTAACGGCAACTCTCTCAAACCACATCCCTCCATGGCGCATCACTTGAACCCGACTGTGGCTTCCCAACCCGTCGCGATGCAGTCTGGCCAGCGAGGGAGCCTACCGCACACAGAACAACGTTCACGTGGTGTCTCATTGCGAGATCCTGCATCGCTGTCAGGATGCGGTTCGACTAGTGTTATCATGCGACCGTCGTTGCCATCAAGGAACGCGTTCCCGTTACGTTCCACTACCTCACCTCGCTCGAAATACCCTCAGAGAAGCATTTCCAGTCCCACACCTCCCAGCCCATCCAGTGTATCGGGAATCAGCCCCACGCCCCACATCACTGCATTTACATCCCTGAATTGTCGTCCGACCCGATCCACAGCGTCCAGAAATCTTTGTTCTACCTTAACCAGGGCTCCTCCCTCGCGCTTGGCTCGTCCGGTATCTAATACCACGCGTCCAGCTCGTGACAGCAGCATGCTACCCCGAAACGGCCCTTTACCCAGCCGTGGTCGTCATAATACATCTCATCAACATCTCACTTCTGAATTACCCCCTGGACCGTCGTCTTTAGCCTCTCCCCCTCTTCAGTCCGCTCTGTGCTTCGATGAGACTCTACTGCCGTTGACTGCCCCGTCCCGGGCGTCCACGATAGCAAGTATGGCTGGAACGAAGCTTCCGACATCCTCAGGTACACACCGACATTCTGTCAAACGCGTCTTTGATTCTGGCTCTATACCGCCAAACGCTCGTGCGCGTACCCCGCGGCCTCTTTTGAGCCAGCAAAGCCTGGCCCACACGCCTTCATCTTCTCCTGCGCCCAGACCATTATCTGCGAAGGAACGGTATTTGGCTTGGCAGGACGCTTACGCACGAGTGGGCATGATCGTATCCCAGTCATACAACACGCGCAGCGTCGATGAGCATCCAGTGAGCCCTACCATGTTCGGTGCCGTGATCAACGAAGAGGTAGAAGGTGGGCACCTGGCAGACAGTCATACGAAGAGTCAAGATAGCATTGTTTACCGAGCGGAGGGTGGGGAAGGCATCGAGCAACGGCTGGACACACTTGGGCGTAATGAGCAAGGGGGGCTGTGTGTTTCTCCCATGTTTATATAGTAATTATATAGTAAGTATACTGTTAATGAGTTCGCCGCCACGCGACTACATATTAGATTTGTGTATTCCACGTTACTGCTGTCCTACATTGACGATTATTCCCACGATGAAAGCTTAAGTACGAAGGCTGAATCCTGCCCACAAAACCCGTAGTCTTACAAGCGGAACCATCGAGAGCGATTGGAGGGAGTCGTAGAGTTCTGCGGACGCTGGCTGGCGATGGGTTTCGTATTATTGGCCTTGGCCGCCGGAGACGCTTTCCCCGGAGCTGAAATTACAGAAGCATGACCGGTGGTAGCCACAGTAGCAATAACATGATTCGACGGACTTGCCATGGCGGCATCGGTTACCGCTGCTACGGGGGTTGTGCACGCACCATCATCCGTCCAATCCCCGGCCGCACCACCTTTGAAGCCATGCTTAACAACGGAAATGGAAGGAAATAAACCATATCTTACCTGGCGCATCCGCTTGGGTCCACCACTTGGCAGTCCACAGATGTCCATCTAGATGAGGCGCAGTTAAACCTTGAGTTGAGATCTATGGCAAGAAAGACGTACTGTAAACGACTTGCTGGCCAGCCGTGTAGGCAATTGCACTCGACCATGCTGCTACGCCAGCGCAGCTCCCTGAGCTAGCTGGCGTCGACGTGGTGGGAGGAGGTGTGAGGGAGGTCGAAGAACTCAAGGAGGATGAAGAGGTAGGTGTCGAGGCTGTAATAGTCCCCGACGAAGACGGCGTGGTAACACTCCCACCACTTGTGAGGGACGCCTTTACAGCTACGTCGTAGCGACCGTTCGCATATGCCTGCGACTCATCCCACATCATGACGCCTAAACGGAAAGGTTTGCCCGGGGCTTGATTATGCAATCTGGATACTTACCTCCGAACGACGAGTACGTTGCCCGAGTTTGCTGAATGATAGTCCCTAGTGTCGCGGAGTCGACGTAACTGCCAGCATTAGCAGCAGTCGTCGAAGCTGGAGCGCCTATATAGACCTTGACGTTCTTATTGATTGCCGTGTTCTTGGCCCAGTTATCCCTGCGAACCACCGTCAAACTCAGGCTCACATCGGCAATTGGAGAGGAGATCTACCATTGAGAGAAATCCCAGTCCTGGTAGAAGATGGTAAACCGATGCTAATGAAATGCAAGGGCTGAAAACGTACTTGAGGGTTGTTATAGTTTGGAAGACTGCAGTAATTGTTGTCTAAGACCATTGTATCAGCCATCATCACATTGCCGCATTGATGATTACCACGTACAAAACTGTGGATAAACGGCATCAAACGGCGCAGCATTAAGCACTGTGCCAAGATAAGCATCCGGAAAGGGGCACTGTGGAGCAGCAGTGATGTAATATCTGGTGAATGAAATTTGTTAGACTGATGTAATGGAAGAAGAAGTCAACAGACGGTTTGCTAGCACCCGCGGCATGCGACCGAATTTGATTTATGAATGAGTCGTAATACACCGTTGAGCCTCCCTCGATATCCAGATCAACCCTGTTGAATGAAAAGTCCAATTTATTAACCACCATCTCATAGGAAGATGCTGCATTAAACATACCCGTCGAGTACAGCAGCTCCGAACGGGCGAGTGCTGCTGCTACCTCCCAAAAAGAGATTCCAGATCTTCAGCTTGGTTAGATGGAGGTCACGCTAAAATGTGAAACGTTCCGACCTGGTCCGCAAAACTCGTTGCTTGACTAGCAGACGAGAATATCGTGCCTCCGGCAGCTCCACCCCCCATGCTCAAAGTCACTATCTTGCCCTTGGATTGACAGGTCTAAAAGTATGTCCATTCATCACGAGAAGTTGAAAAACTGATGGTCGATTCCCCACCTGAATGTCTGATGCAAGAAACTGGCAGTTTACCAAGTTGGTACCATTAAACACAGGGTTATTGGCGGTGCTGCAAATCTACTCAATAGTGAGCTTTGGCATGCTTGATGTCCGATTGGTGAAGATGACAAACATTGGACAAGTCAATATGCGGCAACCCGCCGGTATCGAAAAAGTTGTCCAAGAACGCTAGCGGAAAGACATCAACAGTGTTGTCCGCGCAGTAAAATGACAATGTCTTCTGGGCATTTGCTGTGTCGGATGGATGAGTGACACCATACGAGTTCTGCAAAGTCGAGTGAGATTTGGAGGTTGGGTTCAACTATCGGGCTAGCTCACCTGGCCCCAGTACACTGCAAGCTTCGGAGGGTTTCGGCATCTACTTAGAGTCGATTAACAGATAGTCGTGTACGTACGTTATCATTTCGGGAGTTGTCAAAACATAATACATAATTCCAACCCGCAGCGAACACTAGGAGCCAAAGAGCTTGCAGCATTTCCGTAAACCACGCAGAGCCGAGAGACGAGTAGCCTAAGTTTTTCCAAACAAGCTAAGGTCCTTAAATGATTGATACATGAGGGACTTCCTGATCCAGGCTCATTCTCTCGGACAAACCGAACTCGGTCTAGCCATAAGATTAGCACAAGTCCCGCCCAAACGATCGATACTGACGCATGCAAAGGAGATATGTGCTATAAGGACAGCAGCAAGGAGCAGCTCTAGAATGAAGCTTCCACATGGTCTTCGTCCCTATCTGAAAAGGAAAGTACTCTTAGAATGATGCCAGGTTGCCACTTTTTCTGCGTCGGTCGCCCGACGCTAATTTTGACCACGAACCGAGGTGAAACTGTGAGGTGGTTCTCAAAAGCGCTAGCTAGTCAGGAGGAGGGCACAAGGGTTTAGAAGACCGTGACCATATTGCAATGAAAAGCAGCAGCACCTCCCAGCCAGGCTATAGACGTTGCGCGTTTCGCCCGCCCACGCTTGGCCTAGTTATTACTCCTTGACCAATAGAAGTCAGCCTGACCATGTGCAGTCAACAGACATGATTCTTGGTGCAGCATAAGGACAAGAGCAAGCTGGGCAATCGTCGGAAAGAAGCTGGGCGGCCACGCGTCGACCAGACCGTGGCGCTAGGCCAAGTATGTACTCCATGTACACTTATATCAACAGGTCGCAATTTTAGACTGCATAAATTATCCAGTCACTCCTCACTAGAAGCCTAGGTAGAGTGGTATGCTCCGAGGGTTGGCCTAAGTTATCATATGAGACGCATACTACGGAATTATACACGGAGTATACGTAACAGGTATTCTTTATAATCCTCCCAAGAAAGCAATGCATGAAAGCGGGACAACACGGGACAGGACAGAGAGCACAATACACCAGGCACATGTCACGGAATCAGAGGGACAGGGATAATAGGTGGGGTAATAAGTGTACAACGCTGTCATCAGCGAGCCTGAAGACCATCACGAGGGAACACCTAGACATTCAGCTCATACGCTGGTCATGCTGCATGAGGGAATTATGTGGCACGAAATTATAGGGGTCAACAGAATGGTGTTGTTGTTGGCTTTGATCTCCGGAACCAGAAGGGTTTGCGACCGAGTCTGGCCACGTGAACCCTGGCATCATGACGTGTTCCCACCACACAGGGTTGTTGATAGCTTGCATGGACGCGAGGAGGTCTTCACTGGGGACCTCGGGCATGCTTTGTTCCATGTTGTACTGTGTGACCGTGCCAGCAGCGCTAGAGGACGAGTACGTCTCCTCATAATGTGTCGGGGAAAGGGTCAGAGTCTGGCCATACTGAGTGCCTCCCATAGGTGCGACCTGAGTAGCTTGCGTGATCTGACCAGGGTGCTGGTTTGACGACATCGAAAGGTTAGGTAGTGATGTCATCGGAGCGTCCACGGGGGAGCTCTCGAGCTTGGGGATCGCGCGACGTGGCTCCTCATGAGGGGTAGAATAGCGCGCCAGCAAGCTAGCCAGGAATCTAGAGTACAGCTTTGGAGTGTGTCGGTCGTCCACAGCGATGGTACTCGACGCGAAAACCTTGACGAGACGCCCTACCAACGACAGGATATGATCCTTGTGAGCTGGCCCAACAATTCCAGCGAAATCCGGGCGCAGCAACTGTGAGATGCTATAGCGTGAGCAAGTGTGACATTTGCAAACGACATAACTGACCTTGAGCAGAAAGGCCGATGCAAACGACGCAAAGATGAAATGTGCTGGAACAAAATTGAGCGTCGCCATCGCGGTATGGCTTAAACAAGACACTAACCGTCAGGAGCATAGCGCATGTAACCAGTTGGAACGAGCTGGTCGGTAACAGTGGTAATAACCGCGCACGCAGCATCGAAACACTACACACAATTGGAGCAAGGACAGACAGACGAGCAGCGCGCAACTCACCCGCTGGAAGAAAACGTCTTCGCGTCGGAGTCCACGCTGTACTGCATGCTGAAAGCCGAACGAGAACATGACCAGACGCGAATAATTGACCATACTGCCCAGAAAGTCAGAAGGTAAACAGAGATAATGTAAGAGCTCAACGCACAATGGTAGTAACTGTACGCGGAAAACGCAACCGGGTTCTGAGCCAGTGTGATCAGCACAGAGTCATCATCCGCTGCAAAACGAAACTCTCACCATCTGTCCGAGAATCCCTGTTAAACCTTGCAGCCGCTTGCTCCTGGAATATCCGGAGCTGTTCGTCGTAGCGCATCGTGATGGCATGAAAATCAGCCTGCTGAGCCACCGAGAGAATTAGCAAACGGTGACAAACTCTGCCATTTATCCCAACGTACCTGATTCAGCCCATTTGACACACTGTGGTCGGAATAAACTTCCTCGTGGAAGCGCGTGATAAGCCTCAACAGCTCCGTGTACGCACACAAGTGCACATCATATGGGAGGTTAAGTGCCGATCGCTTGTACCAATCACTGGAATTGCGTATGATGAAATCTTCCTTGATAGTAGAGGGTTTGCCGATCTGCGTGCTTGTCGAGCGGTCAAGATTGAAGCATATCATCCATGTGCGCGTGCGGTTTAACACCTCCCGCTCATGCTTCTCCGACGTGATTTTGCTGGACGATGGCTGGTGCAGGTTTAAATCCGTTGCGATCCTACGACCAAAGCGGTCAGTCAGCTTCAAACTAAGCATACTTACCCAATCACACGCACCGTATTGCAAGTCCAAGATATAACCAGGCGCGGTCTTCTTCCCAGCGACGAGCAGGGACCGAATAGACGCTCATGAGAAGGTATGCTTGACAGAGCTCGACGGACTTCCAGCCGTCAATGAGGCTTGTTGCAGCGGCTGACTTAGCGAAGTGCATAGCATATTTGTAGATATCCGCTCTAGGTGCGTAGTACCGTGAAGCGACGGCACAGACTGTGAAGTGCGTCAATATTTGATGGGAGCCCGCGAGGTCGCCTGAAAGAGAGAGAGAAAAAAAGGAGCACGTACCGACGGTAAAAAGGAAGGGGCAACGCGCAAACGTGCGAGCCGGTGTATGAATCTCAGGATCTAGTAGAGATACGAAAGGCTAAGCACATAGTCAGTCAGTTAGGTCACCAAGAAGTAAAATAACACAAATACGTACGTTTAGACGCTCATAGAATCTGACAAACATCATCGTCAGATAGTTCGGCCTGGCCAAGAGTTAGGAATAACAAACATCGCAAATAACTTCTCCACGTCGTCTGGGGTGACCAGGCCGTGCACCAAAATCTCTGGAGGCATCGTGCGTTCAACGATAACCCGTCGCAGATCGAGGTTTGTCGCAGGACCTGTGGCGAGCTAAGCACAGAATAAGACAAAAACTATTGAGATTGACAAACCTGGGAAGAAATACGTTGCATTCGCCACGCCGACGTCGTTTTCGTTTTCGTCATCCTGATCTGGGCTGGTTGCATCCGCAGTGGCCGGACTGGCTACGTCGCTCATGGGGCCCATGCTCGGCTTCCGGGGAGTCGTATTCCGGAGACTCAGATTCGCGATCAAGCCCAACGGTGCAGCCTCTTCCGGAAGGCTGTGCAGCTTGCCTTTCTTCTCCTTTTCCGGATGCTCGAGGTCAGGATCTGCCTCCTGGTCGGCATCATTGTCGCACGCAGCGGTACCGTCGTCTTCGTCAGCGTCCTCCTCGTAGGTATCATCATGCTCTGCACGACCGTCGAGGGTGAACGCCCCTGCTCCGCCGGGGCCGCCAGCCGTGCGTACACTGGCCCCTTGGATCTTATCGATCCATGCCAGCACATCCTTGTTTGTCGCTGGTTCGGGCGTGACCCCGTGCGCCGCCTGGGAGGGCAGGGCAAGATTGAGGGGTGTGCGATATGCTGGGTTGTTTATTTGTTTCAAGAGCGAGTCAATGATCGCTTCCTTCTGGCGCAGCTGTGCTAGCAAGAACTCTCGTTTACTGTCCCACAAATGTCAGTTTTGAGTTGGAAATAGGTAGATAGAGCATACTTTGGCCCCGAGCGTGGTTTCCGGCCTTCGACGATACATTGGTGACCGCCGGACTTGCACCGGCGGCAAGTATTCGAATCAGGAGGGAACTCGCAGCGCATTTTCAGTTTCTTGCAGTAGCGACATGCGCCCGGTCTGAGGATGATGAATCTAAGATTAGTTGATGGCCACAAGATTGATGAGCGGGAGGCGCACAATCTCTGAACAGGCTTAGGCTCGTCACGAGTCTTTTCGTCGGCCTCGTCCTCATCGCTCTCCTCGCCCATCGGCGAGGCCCTGCCCGTCCCATCTGCAGAGTTCCTCGGGCGTTTTCGGGGAGCAGCTGGCTTCGGTGTAGCCTTGGCCTGAGGCTTGCGTCTCTGGGGTGGCCCTGCACGTTCACGTTTACCAATGCTCTGTGTATGGTCTAGTAAGGTATTAGTTGGCTCGAACTTGGGGATCTGCTCGATGGCTCCACTCAATGCGTAGTACTGAGTGGGGCTTTGACGGGGAACGGCGTTGATTTGGCGACCAGAGGCCGAGGTTGGGGATACGCTAGGAGTAGGAAGGTATTGATGGGACTGTGGAAGGGGCTGAGAGGTGTATGGGTTCAAAAGGGAGTTGTATTGAGGGTACTGGTTCTGCTGTGGGAAGTGCTCTAAAAAGGCGGCATATTCGACTTCGGGCTCTGGCTGGGGAGCCTGAAGAGAGTCCTCATAGAAGGTGGTCGTCGAGCCTATCATGGCAGTCGAGGAGGAAGAGTTCTGCTGGTTGGCCATTATAAGGCGTACTGATGTCGGGGTTGACGCTCCCCGAGAAAGAGGCGCCTGCGTCCGACGCTTCAGCTCCTCATTGCTTACTTAAATACTGCGTCTTCTAATACCACGATGCCTGACATGGCTGATTATACGTAGATTTTCGCAAACAATTCGGGCAGTGTCGGGCAATGCGAAGTTGGCCTTACAGTAATACGACAAACTACTATAGCCCCAGGATCGACGCGGTGCTGAGTCACTGGGAAGATGTAGAGCGGTGCCTATGCCAAGGGATTCCAGCATGCTGGTGAGGGTAACGAGCCCGGTACATCGCTGCCGCCATGGAAATTATTCGCTAGCAAGCGCTTCAATCATCTCTCCTATGCTCAGGATTTCAACGGCGCCTTCAAGACGACGCTATGCTGCTCCGGTTCCCACACCGGCCTGCGAAGGTGGCAGTGCGACCATGTCGCCACATGCAGGCTATGCTGGGTACCCCATTGGGACGCTGATCTAGAGCGTGTTTTCTGGGAGAGAACGAAGAAAACAACGTTCACGTACATACTTACAACTAAAATATCTCTGCTGTTCAACTTATAGTAGTGTGGCGTTCTCGGGGACACGTTGATGGTTTGTCCTGTTCTGATCATCTGTCCCTCAAATTCTGATTTTGTGACGATCCAGCATTACATCTGCTTGGACGCCTGGTAATCCACTGACATATGGCAAGTGAATGGTCCAATAAACTGTTTGCATGCCCCAAAGTAACCCAAAATTGATGCTTCAAAGGATGCTCATGACTACATACTACAAGGACTGCAGGCGGTTAAACCGGACTTGCCAGAGAGTTACAACCACATGCATGATCTTGAATCATTGTGGCGGGTAGCCGCATGGATCTATTACGGTTTCAGCGACTCAGTTGTCCCCGCTTCTTCGCCCCAAGAGCCACCGGATGACATTCGGAGGGCTCTCTTCCCTTCCGCCTTACTAGATTTCCGTCTTGCTTCATGACAAAGGTTCGATGATAATCTACCGACACAATATGTCCGACCTACCCGTGTGCTGGATCGTGTTCAGCAACATCTTATAGAGCAATATCAAGTCGTCAAGTCAACGTTAGCTGGTTATATTGACCTGGATGCCTCCAATCATATTATATATGAAATCTTCAAGCTGATAACTCAAGATGTTGCGGATCGGGACTCCCAACTATAATCTGATTTCCATGCCGCAGATACGTGCAGAGCCGCAACGAGAAAGGGAGGGGACTGATGGCATGGGTCCCTCCTCAAAGAGAAGGGTGGTCTCCAGTGAGAATTGACATTCTGAATACGGTGTTGGCTACTAGATACTTGAAGTTGTACATTAATCGTCGCAGCATACATGCGGCCGCCTAGCTGACCAAGCAAGGGTTTGCGTACGGCGCTTCCTTTGAGCATGCTACTGCGCCCGCTGCTCGAAACGTCAGCAGCAGGTGCAACACAACTGCCTCAACGTTTCTCATGGCTTAAAAAAGTATCGGCGACAAACGCTAATAAATTATACTCCACTAGAGTACCTTGGGGGACCCATCGTGTTGAAGGTCAGAGGGCCCTGCAGGAACGTCAGGAACACAAAAGGAATGACCATGGACCCAGCGAACATTCTCGTAAAGGAAAGATAAAACTTCTTACTCCTTACGACCTCTCCCAGCGGATAGAGACTTTGTGCATGAAAGGAGACTTGCGGGGGGCCATCTCGTCTGTCAAAGAAGCGCCCTTGGACGCTCAGAATGCTGTCGTATGGGCTACTCTGATACGATCGGTTATAACGAACGGAAAATACCAGGAGGCATATCGGCTCTTCATAGATGTAAGCTATATCACTATACGTCACGTTGTCGCTGAGCTTTGCTCGTTGTATAGATGAAACGAAGAGGAATTCGCCCCACCTCACGTACCTATAGCACCTTATTAAAAGGTTACGCTCAGATTGACGACTGGGAGAGGTTTCCTTTGCAGTTGGACAATGTGTGCAGCGTTTATGATCAACTTCGCCAACACCATGGGATGGTCCAGCCTGATGGCGGACCCGATGACGAGTTGTCCAACATCCCATATAATCTGCTCATCACCATCTTCGGAAAGGCGCAACGCTTCCAAAGAATGTTTGACGTGTTTAACGCAATGCCCCCGAAAGGGCCGTTGGCTCCAGACATGCACACGTTCACCGTTCTCATCACTGCCATAGGAAATAGGCAATTATCTGCCTTTGCAACCCCCCCAGAAGGGAAGGATGCAGAAGCCGACCCCCTACCAAGCGCTAATGAGCTGGCGTACAAGAACGCGTCTGATGCTAAACTAATATGGAGGCAGCTGCTTCGCGTCTGCCGTACTCCTGACTCACATGCAATTCGTGCTATACTCAAACCATTGTCGCGCGGCCGACCTTCAGACCAAAACTTCGCCCTTGACATCGCGCACGAGTACCTTGGCCTCTCGCCGCCTGGCAAACAATCAATTCCTGCCAAGTTACCACTCCATGAGCAGACCCTGGAAGCCGTCCTCGCAACCTCTAACGCTGCAAGACGATACAGGTATACGTTGCATTATATACAACAAGTCATCGATTCTAGGCCGGTTCTGCTATTGAACAGGAAACATATGGATTATGCGTTGCATGCACATGCTGCACTCGCATGCATGGATCCTGGGGAGTCCGAGCAAGCGCTGGAAATGCTTCAGTGGATGTTGCGCATGCAAGCATTGCCACGAGCCCCAGGGCTTGATAGGGACACCGGTGGCATCGGTCCTCAGATCAAGCCAGCGACGTCCACGTATGACATTGTCGCTCTTGCGTGCTGGAACGGCGGGGATTGGCCAAACGCGTGCCGCGTGTTTGAATTGATGACAGGCTACTCCCGAGACCAGTTCCGAGGTGAGATGAAAGCCCCACCGACAAGTTCCTCTCGACAGGGATTGCGTCCGAGCGCCATCTTTATGTCGTCGTTCATCAGAGCGGCGACGAAAACATACGATCCGGAGAACGTGCGACAGGCTCTGAATATCCTTGGACATTATGGCTTGGATAATATCCTTGAAGAGGTCACTGATCCCGGTCATCCATCACAGCGCAAATTGCGAAGGCAGGACAGTAATCGAGCGTTTTATGCCTCCAAGCTTGTCGAGGCACTACATATCGCATTGCCCCAGATGCTGAAGTCGGCTGACTACGACCAGGTATTAAAGACGCGATGGAAGGACATGCTAAGACGCGCGGAGGAAATTATCCCGAGTAGGCCTGTGCGAGAGGTTGGCCAGTTAAGATCGTCTTAACGGTAGTCTCCTGCTGGATAACATGAATGTATCCCAGCACCTACCCCAAGTCGTAACGACAAGTCTGAGATGTTGGCCAGCCTACAGCGGCTTGACGGCCATACCCCCGGCCAACTCGCATACGTGTGGTGCGGGGGCATTGGATGAGGAATGTCCTCGAGCGCATCAATCACTGATTCAATTCTTACTCATGCATGTGGAGATATCAGATTACTTCCAATCTCGCATCATTTCGAGACTGATAAGGATTTGACACTTGACTCTTACTATTTGATGTTTGTTCGACTCCGACGTTTTCTGAGTTAGACTGACATGTACTACAGTATATAAATTAGCAATGCTTATTGTGTAACAAGTTTGTAGTGCGTAGAAATGAGAAATGCATCATGAATAGGTTCAGTGAGTAACGCCGTTATCTATGGTTTTAATCAGGGTATCAACCCAGTTCTCGTTCCTCGGTGTGGTTAACGCCTTCGGAAAACTCACAGGGAGAACACGATGGATAACACCACCGAAGTCGATACTAGTGATCAGGCAAAATGCCGTCCCGAGCGTGCCTTGGTTCCGCCTGTGGTCTATTTCCATTATACTTCTGTGTTGGGACAACTTTGCGATCTCCGGGTTGGGATGCTTGGAGAAACTCTCGAACGTGGCCGTGCTAGTGGTGACCACACGAAAACGGGTCGCAATGTTAGGCGAACTGGGTTGATAGCTTACGACAAGCAACAGCAGTTCCGTTTCGTGAGCCTTTGGGCGTGCTTGTAGGTTTAAAGCATCTGTTTCCAGGAAGGATTAGAAATTTTATTTCCGGATGTATACGGCACGATCAGGCATACCGGCAATTGTTTGGGACAACATTGGTCTATGTTTTGCTGTCCATTTGAACAGATCCTGGTTCATGCTAGCCATGGTGCCAATCGTGTCACACTTCTTCTTCTGTGATTCAGTGAGCCGGCACTGCAATTTGTGGTATGGCCAATGCTCTCGCTGGCACTGAGTGCTCTACGCGTATCATGTGAATGCCACTGAAACCAAATAATTTTCTGCAAACTCACACAGTAAACTGCTGCTGTGCAATTTGCACATTTTCTGAGTGGAACCTCAGCCTTTGCGCGCCAACACCCCTGACATTGTGTCAATGCATGTCTCAATTTCTTCTCGGAGGCCGAGGTGCTTGAAGAGGGAGACGGGCGAGATTCAGAGGACCGGTAGCTCATCGTGGTGACCAGTGAACTGAAAGGACCATACCATTGTCCTTAAGTACTAAGTATTGAAATTTAAACCCAGTCGCCACATTCTCCTAACTCGACCCGGCCCGCGTAATCTCTTTGCTGTCCACTTGTCCACTCGGACAAGAGGTGAGGACGATTTTATCTTTGTTCAATAAGTTAAGGTTCAGTGGCATGGATACAACCTGCACTGTGGGTAGTCAACCCAATGAATCCTATTGGGTGGACCCACTGAGGATTCAGTATATAAACCATTATAGCTAGTGTAAATACCAATAGAACCCGTTGAAAATTCAATGAATCGGTTTCAGTGGAAAAAGTTTCGTTTCAATGAGTTGGTTTCAGGGGTTGACTCATGGGTATTCAGGGATCCTACAACGGAAGACCAATGGATTGAACCAGGCATTTCGAGTTGACGACCACTGGGTTCCCGTGAGATAGTCACTTATGACCCCCTGGTTCTATCACCACATTTCAGAGATGCAGCAACTGTATGTCACTGGCCTGAGATCTGAATAATATGAGGCAAATCACTGAAGATTCATGGAATTTGTAGTGAATGCTAGGTTGTATAGCTATGAGTTTTCAATGGTTATTGCCTTGCGATCTTGTTCAAATGCCATGGGATACCAGTTAAACTTCCCCATTATTTCAAGTCATAAATCAATATATACAAGGGAAAATACGGATGAAACATAAGGTGAAAATCACTGAAATACCGCTTTCCAATCCGTGAAACCCATACCAGGGTGCTTCAGTGGAGTGGCAGAATAGCGATGTGCGGGTGGGACTGTCGATCTCGGAGCGCCTTCCAGATATTCATGCACGCTGCTGCCTGAGTAAGAGTATAAACCGCGCACCCTCTAAGCGCCCATTAGTCATCTTAGGGTTAGGGTTTAGGTGGCCAAAATAGCCGGGGGAGAATTTTCAAATTTCGGTAGGACATCCTGGTAGCTATGGTTATATTACTTTGGGGCCTGATCTAAGTCCATTATTGACTTGTGTAGTGGTTATAAGTATTATCTACATTGAAGTTAGTGTGGCAGGTTCAATTCTTAAGGTATGTAGATTTTTGTTTCAACCAACAGACTTTGTGTAAATAGTTCATTGCCTATATTTTTCTGTTTTCTTTCTGTAACTTGCTGTTGCAGTTTTAATTTTTGGTATATAAAATTCATGACACACATATACTATTTTGGATGCACAAACAAGGCCATAGTGTGCCAATCAGGACCTCCCTCACTATGCTCAGGGCACCCACCGATTTAATCATTTATTTTGGTATTCTTATTACTCATGTATGAGGCGCATCAGAGTCTGAAGTGTCGGAGTGAGGATATATCCTCGTCACTGTGTCCCACGAAAAAAGAATTCAAGCTCCACCATTTGCTTATGTAATGTGGCGAAAATCGCCGGGACAGAAAATCGAACTTGTGTTTCCTGGACAGGGAAACACGTTTTATGAATTTTGAAATGAAAAAATGAAAAAAAACATGCTATAGAAATTTTTACAAGCTTGATTTCAACAAAATAGCACCATAGAGTTGTCGAATAGTGTCTTATGAACAAACATATGGTCTTACTTTTTTGATATTTCGAGTGTCTACAATAGGGAAAGCGTTCTGGTGAGATGGCTTGGATGGGCGCTTAGAGGGTGCATGGTCTATACTGCCGCTATCTTACCAGACGGGTCTGTGCATAACAAAGCGCATGCAAGAAACATCAGCCATTCGGCTCATTCCCACGTACGGTGTAAGTTGTGATTGGAAGATGAGTGCAAGAGACATCCACTGTTCAGCTCATTCCCACCTACAACGTGAGTTGTGATCAGAAGATGAGTGCAAGAGACATCGGCCATTCAGCTCATTCCCACGTACGCCGTAAGTTGTGATCGGAAGGTGAGACGCAAGTCTGGTATCATGACGCATGGAGATTTGTGAATTTGGAATGTTTTCCCCGATACTCATTTACACTGCCTGAGTACCAGGTGGGGCTGTGCAGGATTAAGAACATGCAAGAAACATCAGCCGTTCAGCTCATTCCTGCGTACGACGCAAGCGGTGGTCAGGAGATGAGACGCAAGTCTGGCCGTGGCATCAAGACCTACACGGGAACTGGTGGATCCCATGGTGCTTTCCGGATATCCCAGATATTCCTGCACACCGCCTGAGGACCAGGTGGGGCTGTGTGGCACTTAAGAACAAGCATGGAACCTCCGCCATTCAGCTCCTTTTCGCGTGCGACGAAAGCGGTGATGATGAGCAAATTCGGTTGTGGCCTCATGATATACATGTCTGATCCAGTCGTGGGTGCATACATTCACGTAGGTTGCAAGTCCACCCAGACAGGTGCACGTTCATGCAGGTCACAGTCCGTTCAGACATATGCACATTCATGCGGTTCACAAGTCCATTCAGACGTGATATATTGCCCCGATACAGTGGGGATGGATGCGGTCCGGATCAGGGAATTGACCATCGCGGTTGCTCACATGGAGAATCGATGCGTGAGGTAATGAAAAGAATTGGGGCTCACCTTTTTTGTTCGACCATCCATGCCAAAAAACCCCAGCGGTTGGGAAGTCATCTGAATTGAGCGCATCGTTGCAGGTTCATCTGGAACATGTGCATGTTCATGCAGGTCACAGGACCATTCGGACATGACATGTCGCCCACATACAGGCCATCTGCTGTTGCATGACCATCAATGCCGGACCCATATGGGTCGTCATCTGGATTGAGTGTGTCATTCACGGAAACGCCTTCTGCGTCCCTCTTGGGACGATTCCTGGCAAGGGGAAACTTTCTGTCCCTAAGCTCTTTCTCCCCAAGACCAGACGGTGATGTACGGAAGTTTTCGTTGAACTCGTTCAAGCTGAGGGCCTGACCTGTGCCCTGCTTCGACCTCTTCTGTTGTGTGTCCGTCGACGAGGTGAGGTGTAGTGGTGCGATCTCAGACCGAGGGCACTATGCCACTCTGTTGTGGGAGACATTACAAATGCTGTGTGGCGGTGCTGTCTTGGTTATAGCCGAGGTATCTGTTCATGATTGAAGCATTGGCCCTGCGATGTCGTTGTGCGCCATTGCGTGACACTCGTTGTGTCGCTTGCTGAGTATGTCTGGATTAAACGGCTGGGCCGTCAGTCACTGACGCGATCATGACCATATATAAGTAAATCTCGAGCTTCGCTTCCATCTTCGGGTCATGTGCGATTCGTACGGTGATCCTTTCATTCCTTTAGGATGCTGGCTCCGGGTCCGCCCCAGAGCTCAACTTGGATGTCATGTGACAGTTTTGGTTGAACTTATGTGCACATAAGTGTCACGTTCGATCCTCGTACGCTCCAGTCTGCTGATGATGAAAGGCATACAATGGGATGTATGTGAAGAAGGCAAGGGGACGTAAATATGACGGTGCCACCTAGTGGGAAGCTGAGTGGGGATAGCATGGACCATTGTTTGCTACGCATCTGCCATTACCAGCGCTGCTGGGAAGTCCATGAAGAAGTCGTTCAGTGTGTGAGTATTCGTAGCTGGGTTCACGGTGCTACTGAGAGGATTCGGGTTAGGCGTACTACTGTTCTGATACCTTAGCCTCTCCGTTCGAACTCCTTGCGGTTCCTGAGCCTTCTGACATTGTCGATGTCAGCAAGTGTTTTTGACTTGGAGTTTGATGAGATGGTGTTGTGATATCGTTTGCCGCTGAATTGCCGGCTGGTTTAGATGTGGTGACGGTGTTCGGTAGGTCTTCCAATGCGTCTGGTGTGTCGGAAGTCTGGACTGAGGATTGATTGCGTGACGCCAAAGAACATGCAAAATAAAGACTACTCGAAGTACTATGAGGAGGTGGTGGTAGCGGAGAGAGTTCTGCTGTAGTGACAGCTTAGCTAATCACCCTGTTAATCAGCCCAGCTGTAGCATTCCACGTCCACCCAGCCGGGTGGAGACGCTGCCACGTCCGTAGTGTCCTATGAGAGGACAAACCCATCTATATTCATCAACCTTAACGCCATTCAATGTGCTGTAGGTCAGGTCTGCGTGAGTGACTCATGGTGGGGCATCATCGATCAAAGTGGCGACTACGTGCAGACTGTGTTTGAAGATGATCTGGGCAGGGATGGAATGGAGGCGGACTAGTAGTAGGAGTCTTTTCACACTTAGAGTCTATACTTAGTGCTGTATCTCAAAAGCAGTTGTCACTTGGGGCCACAGTAGCATTCTGGCACCTCAAGCATGGAAATTCATTGATACATATATGGAAACTTCAGTATATTTGCCCAGAAATATATATATTAATTCACTGGATTTCACTGAGTGCGCCATGAGCTATCTTGAAAATTTTTAAGTGTGTGAACAACGGCAATCCAGGCCTTCGAGCACTGAAATTCTCATGATAATTACATTGAATATGTAGTTCCTATGGCATGGAAACTAAGTGACAAAGCCACTGAAAATTCTACTGGTCCAACCACTTGAATAATTTCATTGTTTTTTTCTAGGAAACCCGGTAAGCCCAAATTTCATTGGTTTGTTTCAATGGGGGCTGTTTCAATGATGTACCCACTGAAAACAGAAACCCCGTGGGTAAACCCACTAGGTTTCAATGGATTCGCTATCCACAGTGCTGGTACAGCCAACATGAATGCAGTCAGGTACACAATGGAAGTACGTGCGACAAAGGAGGGTACCGTTAAAGTCCTCCAAATTCTCAGGCCTGGTAATTGTTGAACTGATATCTAATTTTATGTCATTGTACTGTTCAAATCACCTGGCAATCCCGGGCCCTGGCCGCGATGTCCTTCGCGAAGACAATAATCATCCTCAATTAGTACTTATGTGTAACAACATAGGATTGGTTGTATCATGTATGTGTCCGTAAGTTAATTCAGTCAGGCCTCTATGAATGGCAGACTCGGTGGAACACATGCATCTTTCTTATTTCGGGATCGACATTTAGTACAGTACAGTACTTATTGCCAGAGCTCACTGGCCCAGATACCATGAACATGCACGTTTACATAATTTACATAATTTGGGCGTGAGTTCAAGCTCAGTCTACTAGCACTGTGGATTTTTAACTATTGAAATTTCAGTGGCTAAATCACTGCGTTCTATGCATAATCCACTGAGTTTCCGAGATAAAGTCACTGAATTGTTTTCAGTGGAAAAGTGTTTATACCCGTGAGTTTATTTCAGTGCCCATATCATGTAATTTCAGTGAATTATTATGGTATTTCCATGTTTAAATCATTGGATTTAAGTAGTAATATCATACAAATTCAGTGTTTATATCATGGGCACTATAATGAGTTATCACCGAGGTTTCATGGGGTGATCATAGAATGTCGGCTCAAATACACCAATAACTCAGCGTAACAAGAGTGGAAATACCCATGGGTGGCTCCCCGCATTCCTGTGATTTCTTCGCCATTTTTCATTTGTTAGAGCCTGAGCTAGAAGGTGGATTTTCTGTGGCTTGGGCACCCAAAGCCAGTGGAAGATCCAATGAAATATAGTGAAATAGCAGTCTATTTCTGGATGATATTCTAGTAATAACAGGCATATAAGATGTAAAATACCTGCCAAGTCATTGAATTTCTAGGGAGATACCACTGTATTCCAGCGTCCGGCAGGTCGGGGAAGGCGGCCGCGAGCGTGGTGTGCGGATAGCGCTCCGCGAGAGATGTGTCCGGGGCGCATGGCGTCGTGGCGTGGGGTGGCAGACGCACACCTGGTGTGGGTGCGGTGGTGGACTGTTGTTGGGGAACAGCCACCGAGAAATACTGCAGCTACCAGTGCAGGAACTTTGCATACAGCTTCGGGGTGTGCGCCTCGTTGACCAATGCTGCGGGCGACAAGAGCACCTAGACGAAGTGCGTGACGAGCGCCACAATGCACGCGTGCTGCTCCATGTCCAACAATGCCGCGAACTCAGGGTGCAGCATCCACAACAACATCATTCAGAACACCTGCAGAAAAAAAAAGGCAGCCAACGCACCTTGAGCAGGAACACGTGCAGAACTCACCCATCACGAAGAAGCAGTCGAGCGCATATCGCAGGATCTCCAGTGGCGCATGCATGTTGATCAAATGCTTCATGACTGCGGTTGCGGCTTGCAGACACTAATGAGAGAGAAAGACGCGCATTAGTCCAACCAGCCCATCCCGTCTGCTCCACGCACCGTTGCGAAGATGTCCCCCGCCTCGACGCCGCAGTGCTTCCACACTGCCTCGAAGCTGAACGAGTACATCACAAGACGCATATAGTAAGTTTACAGCGTTGGGAAAAAAAACCAAAACACGACGACTCACCGACAGTGGACAAAAACGGACACCGCTCATACACGCTGGACACCTTATGCAGCACCGACATCAATGGCTGCGTCGTGTCATCGTCACTTCATCAGTCTGCAGTCCCAACACCCCGCACCGCACATGCTGGCAATCAAGCGTAAGTGCGAGACAGAGCAGAAACGTGCCACAGAAACCACCCATCACGAAGAAGCAGTGGGGCACATACCGCAGGATCCCCAGGGCTGCATGCACGTCGATCAGATGATTCATGACCACCATCGCGGCTTGCAGACACTAGCGAGGCACGCAGGCCAGCCATTATCCGCCGCACACACACAAGGACAAAAAATAAAATAAAATAAAAGCAACATTGGCACAGTGGAGAAAACAGCATGAGAACGTAGCAAGCAACTTAGACCCACCACAATGGGCGGGGTTGGTGTGGATCTGGAAACCGAAGGTAAACAAAATGTCATGTGATTACATAATCACATTCTTGTTACCACAGCGAACCTACGATAATGAATTGCTGCATCAGATTCTCCCATCCATCTCATAGAGAAAAATGCCCGCCATAGAAGGCGCGTCCCAGAATATGTCCTATAGGCAGCTTGACTTCATTGTGGTTTGCACTCTGCCTGCATCGCGTGCGATTGGACTGGAGTGCCCCGCTACGTACATCCTCAATTGAACTTGTGCAAACATCAAGAGTGAGCCACTTGACGGAGATGTCACTAGGGATGCGGTGTCGAATGGGCTCGAGGCTAGGTGTCGGACAGAGCCGGTTAGTATTGTGAGTTATCAGTTGATTTTCATTTCCTTACCTTGGGATTTTCAGTGACCTTATCACATCCTCTCTCTATGAAGTACCACCTATATATATTCCATGCCCAGTCACAGAATATCAGGTACTGACTCATGACAGCCAACGTCCCTCTCCCATAACTTTCCCGGTCCACCACATGGAGTTTCAGTGAGGTTTATATGGACTTTTCATTGAAAAATTCTTCTTTTCCGTTCAAAAATTTACATGGTTATACCCTTGAGTTCCTGTGCATTGTTCACTGAAATTTCATAAGGCTTTGCATGTAAATTACTAGTGAACATTGCACTGAAATGTCGTTAAAATATCATGGAAATATTCAATGGCAAAACCACTTAAAAAACTTCAGTGATAATTTCAGTGATTGAATTTATTGAATTTTTTTCAGTGGGTTTTTCAGTGGGTGCTGTTTCAGTGGCAGAAGCATTGAAAATTGAAACCTAGTGGGTCGGCCTATAGGTTTTCAATGGTTCCGCTATCCACAGTGCTTGCCGGCGTGCAAATGAAACCTAAATGTTTTCTAGTTGGGTGTCTAGCAGGACAGAAATGCCAACTTCACTTTATGTTTTCAGCAAGGTTCTCTCCACTTTTCCGAACTTTGTGTAAGTACTGTAATAGAGCTCTTACAAAGCAGAGCTTGAGTTTAGGGCTGTGAAAATGCGGCAAATATATCTTTCTCACCATGCATGCAGCGGTACGTACTCCATGAGGGAGTGCGGCAGCCATCGAGGGCACAAGGATGCACAAGGAGCGTGCCTCCTGCCTGGCTCTTAAGTATTTTCGACACAACCAGTCAACCTACCTGTCAAAAAGAATGTCGCTGGGTCCCGTCTCCCCAATATTGACGTCGATACATTTTATTTCAAACCTGACTTCCGAGCACCCCCCCGATCAATTAAACAATCCCATGAAAGTTGGCGACTATCCACCTCGATCACCTCCATTTTGCTCCTTAATATAACTCCTACACTTGAGTGCCTTGTCTCGGTGGCTTCCTGATCTGTTTGACTTTCTGTGGATTCTGCTGGCTGTTTCTGAACTGTGACCGTTTCGTCAATGTTGCTCATCGACGGTAATACCCAAGCAGAAGGTGGTTTGGTAGGGAGTGCAGTGATCTCGCACAAGAGCAAAGTGGCATAAATGGGCAACCGGGGAACGATAAATCGCCATAGGAATGAGCTGGGAGGGTGACAGCTTTGGATCTAACACTTTAGAAAGCACAGCGTCAGCGACACCATTCCATTAGGTAAAAACAGAAGAAGAATACGTGGCTGTTCCACGGCAACCTCTGATGGTCATTCTTGAAAGGCAGCCCATAGAGTTCTGGACCAGAGACGCAACTCAAGCAGTTTACGAAGAATATATAGTAGCTCCTCCTCAAGGAACCCTCGTAGGATCAAGTTTGAGCACGCTGCAAAGTAATAGTTTGGACTAACCTAGGGAAAGGGACATTTCCTCGGAGTCGGCCATCTGTGTCAGAAAAATTGAGGTTTCTAAATCAGGCCTGATTAGGCTGATCAGGTCATCAGGGTGGTGGTCGGCATAATCAGGCCTGATATTAGAGAGGAACATGGTCAGGATGAGAATATATAACCAAGGCCTGATTAGGTCTGTGATAACCACAAATCAGACTGTAAATAGATAACCCTAGGCTAATCAGGAATAAGACCCGTGATAACCACAGATCAGACCACACACCAATAACCTTTCATAATTAGGAACCAAACGCAAGGTAAGGACATATCACCCAGACACCAGCAGAGTTAGTTCATAAACATGATCTAACTTAATAAGTATTCTTTGCCTTGCCTTATAATCACCGGAGCTCAAACCATCTCTGGAATATTTCTAAACTATTGATTCAATTACTTGTATGTACTTTGTGTTTACCTAAACTGAAATTCTGAATCATGAGTAATTAGTAATGGACGAAATGCAGAAAGTAATGGAAAATAAATACATGACACCAGCGCGACTTGATCTCTTGACTCAAAAGATATGGCTGTGGCTACGCTACGCACTACCACTGCGGCATACCTGGATTGGTAATTAATGCCAGTTAGTTCAATATGACCATTCTCAGGCATTCCAGCCTCAAATATATAGCTCCCCATTATGGAGGGCCGGCATGCGCCTGGCAGAACCCTTGCTCAGAACAGTATTTTTTAGTTGGTGGTTGAACTTTAGAACATAAAAAGTAAATGTTTTCCTAGCAGACTTGATGTAGCATAACAGCTTCTAGATTTTCCTGGATCCCTTTCGAAGTCCCTTGCCAATGCCCCTGCCCTTGCCCCTGCCTCTGCCCCTGCCCCTGCCCCTGCTTTCCGATGCATCAAGGCCTTGGTGATCTGCCAGGGATGGCAAGATATCTGAACCGCTGGCCTGCGTTTTCGATCGTGTGGCGGAAGGGTTCCGAGAAGGGTGGGCAGGAAGTGTAGGTTGTGGCTCAGTTTCACTCAATCCTAGGCCCGTGACGCTGATTGTATCAGTATTACCATCTATCTCCTCTTCACCCTCCCCGTCACCCTCCAGTGCTGCGAACGCACTGTTGATTGACTCCACAGGTGCCTTGATTGTTGCAGTATCCTCGGCCACCTGGGGAAAAAAATAGGCATTCCATTTCTGGAATATGGTGAGGACGCTCCTCTTCCGCTCTTCACGGGCAACGGAGAGGTATTGAAGATATGTGTGAAAGTTGGCTTCGTAGTTGATTTTCATTGTTGCACCTTGTCTCTGAAGGGCCGTGTCTTTGGACAGTGCAAAGCGAGCCTGCAAGAAATATATTAGAACATGTTAGAACAAATTATAAAGAATATTTGCTTACCAGAATGGCTGAAGTAGCGATTGCACCGGGAGTAATTTCAGTTAAGCCCCAGATCGCATCCATTGTGGCACGTCCTCCTTTCTTGACGTTGCACGTACGATCCAGTGCACCAGGACCACGAATAATGACCAGAAATATCTAGAAATTCTGTTAAATTTGATCACAAGAATCAAATGTTGCTTACATCCAATAGAGACTGATGGAGAAAGATTGTATTGATGTCTTGATGGCCTGCATACTCATGGTAAAGGATGGGGCAGAATGGTGCATAATGAGCGGTTCCATCATCACTTTGGGTCCACCCTACGAGCTTGTGGCAGTGTTTGTAACGCCACTCAGGGCTGGCGAACTGTTCAGGGGGGAAATTAAAAATCCGAGGGCCAAGTTGAGATCGAATGCGAGATGAAATATTTGATCATTCCGTATTCATGCCATTTACAAACTAAATATGTGGCGTCAGTGATATGTACCAAAAATTTGAGAATAAAAGACTTACTGTTTGTTGAAGAAACCTTTCCTTAAACAAATGGTGATATTCTTCTGGAAAGACTGCTAGCAAATCCGCATGTTCTCCCTGGCGTTTTGCATCCAAACCAGGCATGAAGCGGTCTTTTGGTCGGTATGCTGGGTCAGGCATCGCTACGACTGTAGATAGGGTGACCCCGTTTAGGCAAACCCTCTTACCTTGTGGACATTCATTGGTTCACCTATTCGCCGAACGGCATACTTATTCGCACAAGTTATTCGGGCATTCGCTGTGTTCACTAATACACGATATTAACGCCTGAAAACCAATCTTGACAGCACCGTGAACAGGACTTCATCAACCCCCGGACGAGCAAGCGCTTTGTGATGCTGGATTTGAACAAAGATGGAAGAGGGGTCTCCTCACCGCACCCCTTTTGGTATGCACAAGTTCTAGGCATATTCCACACCCAAGTGCAGGTCTTGATCATGGGACAACTTTGTGCACCACAGCGCATGGATTTTCTGTGGGTGTGGTGGCTTGGGTTGGACCCTGGCTATCGCAGTGGGTGGACTCAGAAACATCTGGATCGAGTGGGCTATGTGCCTCATGATGATGCAGAGGCCTTTGGTTTCTTGGATCCTGATTGTGTTTTACATGCTTGCCACTTGATACCTGCCTTTGTGCAGGGTTGTACAACTGAGCTATGTCCTCCATCCGTTGCACGAGATGACGATGGGGATTGGACTGGTTTCTATGTGAATAGGTAACTCATCTGTCTGCACATACGCAACTCCCTCACGCATCCTGCTGATCGCACAACCTAGGTTTGTGGACCGTGACATGCTCATGTGCTACCTCGGTGGAGGTGTAGGCCATTTGAGCCATGCAACAACTGATACCCAACCCCCTCTCAAAAACCTGGAGGATGAGGCAGATGATTCTGACAGTACGATGGCAGAATCCCCCACTTCCCGGGACCCGATCCAGTCCGATCCAGTTCGAGCGGATCAAGCGAACTCGACGAATGGTATTCTTGCCGCACGAAGTCGAAGTACTGGAGGTGAGTGGTTTGAATTGAAGGAACCGTCGCGAGCTCCAAGCGCTATCATGATGACGCTGTGCCCCACAGCGTTTATGCGGGGTTAGTGGAGTCGTGGGAGAGCGGGAGAGTTGTAGTGTTTACTTTCCAGAACAAAAAGTATGTATCCACCAATGAGTAATGGCCTTATTTCTCCTTTCTCGCATCAAGCTTCAAAGCTACCGTCTATCTTCACTCATTGCAAAGTCAACAATGTCAACCACTAGTACTACTCCAAATCCGACCAATCAACATTTCACTGTCGACCCCACTAGTGGGAAACCGGTTGTTGGCTTGACCTTCGTCGAAGAGCCGCTGGGTCTACCAGCTGAGAAAGGATGTGGCTGGCCACAACTCGAATTTTCAGAGACCATCGGTCCTGATAACCGATATATGATCGCGCGAAAGCTTGGCTGGGGGATGAAGTCAAGCACTTGGCTAGCTCGCGATCAAAAGTTCGTGCTAGAAAGCATTCTGCACCTATTATTTCTCATAAATGTCTGGCAGGGAGAATTCATTTGTCGCTGTGAAAGTTCTCAAAGGTCATAGCACTGATCTTGTGCGACGAGGTCGAACTTGGGAGCTCGAAGCTCTCAAGCTGGTATCGTCACCTCCCTCTTCACATTGTCTCCAACTCTTGTCGCACTTTACCATTCCGGGAAAAGGCAGTGCAGGAGAACACTTGTGCCTTGTCACCCCAGTTCTCGGCGGAGACGTAAAGTCTCTTTACGAAAGGAACAATCGGCAAACCTTTCCGTTAAAGCTTGCCAAACGTATTCTCCTGCAAACGCTTCGTGGAATCGGCCATGCACACAGGTCCGGCGTTGTACATACCGATTTGAAGCATGACAACATCTTCTTTGATAATCACACGTCCACCGCGGATGTTGAAGCTCTCCTTGCGTCCGACCCACCCCGTCGTCATCCTCCGGAAGCGTCTTTTGATGGGACGGTCCAGGCTGCCGTTTCACAGCCGCTTCCAATACCTACTGCGGAAGAGGCTATGCAGTGTACTTACGTGGTGGCCGACTTTGGCAGCGGCAAGCTAAAAGAACTCCCTGTGCCCATTTGTGTTCATCGACTCCCCGAGCTCAATCAATTACCAACGATATAACGGATGAAATCACTGCTTATCCACTTCGCCCTCCCGAAATTCTTATCGGCGGTCCATGGAACGAAAAGGTGGATATATGGACGTTCGGATGCTTGGTAAGGCCCCTTCTCTTCTGTTGGCAACAGCTCATATCAATGGGTACACCTCTAAGGTCTTTGAATTCCTCACCAGCGGAGCACTCTTCGAATACAAGCCACATCTAAAATATCACCTCGACGAACCAAACTATCTCCTGTATACGATGCTATGCTTCACGGGTGAAGATTTTAGTGCGGAGCAAGTCACGGTCAGTCGACAGGCTACCAATTACTTTGATACAACATGTATGTCTATACCTTTCTATCCACCTTAGACACTAAGCTACTTCCTATCTCTGTTACCCCTTGCGGCACACATTCTCTCACAGGCAATCTCAGGGCCAACCCACCGCTCATAGACTACCCTTTTGAGCGCTCTCTTCGACATTACAAGTTCAGAGATGAGGCAAACATCCACATATAGCCTTTCGACAATAGCTTGGTATCATAAATTTTAGGGGACATACATTCTTCCCACAGCAACTCTCATGCGCAGGTGTTTGCGCCTCAATCCAGCGGACCGAGCCAGTGCCGACGACTTGCTCTTGGATCCCTGGTTTGTTGGCGTCGATTAATGGTCTCCCCAGCTCCGACGGAAGGGAGGGTCTGGTGGTCAATATGTGTCTTGGCTATACAAGTTCCTGCACAGATACTCATTAATATATCAACATACTCCCTCTCCGCTTGGGTATTACCGTCGATGGGCAGCATTGACGAAACCGTCACAGTTTAGGAACAGCTAGCAGAATCTGCAGGAAGTCAAACAGATCATGGAGCCACCGAGATAAGGCACTCAGGCGTAGGTGTTATATTAAGGAAAAATCGAAGCGATCGAGGTGGACATTCGCCAACATGGGATTGTTTTATAGTTGACCTGGAGGGTCAGGTTTGACATAAAATGTATTGACGTAAATATTGAGGAGACGGGACCAAGTCGACATTCAATTTTTTTTACAGGTAGGTTGGTTGGTTGCGTCGAAAATATTAGGCAGTGTGCACGATGCTTGTGCCCTATGGTTGGTTCCAAAAACCGATGGCTGCAGCGCTCCCTCATGGGAGTACGTACGTACTGCTGGTGAAAGATATAGTATATATTCACTGCGAAAAAGGTTTTCACAGTAAACTCATTGCTTTGTATAGAGCTCTATTAGTACTTACACAAAGTTCGGAAAAGTGGAGAACCTTGCTGAATACATAAAGGGAACTTGGTGTTTATGTCATGCCAAGAAAACATTTGTTTTCATTTGCACAAACGGACTGAATTTAGTTTCCAAATAAATTTAGTTTCCAAATAATCCCACGGGTCAACGCCTTGTCGGGTTTTGAATCGGCAGCAGCAACCGGTTACATCGTCTTCAAGACTCGAAAGGAAACAGTATGAGCACTCAAATTCAACGAGTGCTAGAAGGGAAGATAGTGAGTATCGCTTATGGACACAAGGGAACCACTAGTAATGTATTTATCTTGTAGGACTTTGAGGGCCAAAGACTAGCAGACCAAATCACGCGCTACGTACTCATAGCGGCTACGGTCAGTCACTAGTCAACTGTTGTGTCTTCTCACTGACATCCTAACATGCTTCTATTGTTCAGGTTGTCTCGTTCTTTGCAGGTGTAATAGCGCAGTCTCTGAGAATTAGCTTTGGTGTATTCTCTTTCGCAGTCTTGGTTCTGGCCCTGGTGAGTCTGCGTGATCAGTCATGGTAGTAGTTGCTTTACTTATGGAATCCTTAAACATAGACTGTGGTCCCGCCTTGGCCATTATTCAATCGCCACCCTGTTAAATGGCTACCCGTGCGTCAAGCGTCGAAAAAGGCACGTTAACGGGGAACGGGGGAATGATCGATCGTATCACCGAAGAGAAAAAAATTACTGTTTATGCTTTTCCAGAAACTAGCATTGACTAGCAAAGTCCAAGCATTAGATGCGACCGGGGCAAGTCACGTATTTATGTCGAGACATCATTTTGTCCTGCCGTTCGCATTATCCCCACCTGAAAATAAGTTGCCAGATGTTGCCTTGCCTCACCAAGTACTATGACAAGAGAAATCCCTGCGGCTGTTCCGTCTCTACTTGTTTGCGCAGTCTCAAGTGCTCAATGACCAAACGCCGCACCTCGATCTAATAAGCGACAACAGTCCCTGTTTAGGGGGAAACTCGTTGAGCTGCTGATGACGTTGAATCCGACACCTTTGTTCCGATCGTAAACGAATCAGTATCACTCGCTATCGTGATTCGCGCGTCGGTGATTGTTCCAGAGAGAATTGTTTGTGGGAACTTCCCACTCCGTTTATGCTTTGAAGAATTATGACGATCGACTTAGCGTTGCAACACCAACATGCTACAGGATCAACACAGTTAAATCGTCAACTTTATATCACAGTCAGACCTGACGCTCACATTCACTGTACATAGTGACGACAAGAGCTGTTCCTTCTGATGCCTGATGAACCGCATTGTATGACTGTTCAGGTCTGAGCAGTGCGCCAAGCAAAATTGCTCATGGTATTGTTACAAAGTAAAATTTAACAGTGGTGACGTACGTGCACAGGGAGATCCGAATGTTGGCCCCGGTCCAGGAGGACACGTTCTGTACAATAGGTCAGTGCCTTTGTTGGGATGATCAAACGTACCTCCCCTTCCCGTTTTTCTGCCTCGCTCAACGCGGCGATCCAACCCAGCACGTGACATATTAACAATAGTTGACTGTGGCAAATACAGCCAAACAACTGTTGACCATCCCCACCATCACTATGGCTTTACAACCGAATATGCAGGTTCTCAACCAGGCATTTCGAACCGCTGCGCAGGAGATCGAGAAGTTCCCGAATATCCCAGCTATAGACCAAGGAAATGCCATCCTGGAAGAGATAAGGAGGCTAAACGAAAGAATCGATAATCGTTTCGATCAACTGCAGGCTAGGCTGCAAGCGGTGTAAGTTATTCAAAATAGTTTTCAATATAGACCTGACAAAGAACTTCAGCGACAGGAACCAGATCACCCGCCTAGTTAACTCAGCGAAATGCACTTCCAGATCGCATCCTCTTGCGCCGCTTGTGCATACAGAGACAGGGGATGTCATAGAAAATTTCCCTGTCAATGTTCGTGCCATTCAGGACATGAGGGGTGTGTTGATTACTTTTTTGACCGTTGCACTGCTCTGATCGTGTTACTGGTATGAAGGTCCCGAGCTGAATCGCATCTTACAAGCGTTGGGCCAAGCTGAGAACGGAAATGTGGTTGAAAGAAGGGAGCGTCTCATTGTGGCTGTTGGGGTTGTCATGCAGGCTGTCAGCGGCGATTAACCATTTGGAGCTTCTGCTTGTATTGCAACATCTTCTTGTGTCCACTTCTGCTCAAGTCACTTTCAGAAAGACCAATCTTTCCTCTGACCTTCGGTCTGTGTCGTATTCCTGCTATTAAAACAGTTCTCAGACGATATTCCAACAGAAGCGGAGGTCTTCCTAATGCTATTAATTAAAATTGTCCTCGCGCTGCTGGTGAACCTGTTGTCCGTGCTCCGCCTGTCCCCAGTTTATCTCCCGAAGAGCCTGCAACCACCCGGCTTCGCACTGTCCATGACATGTTGGCGAACCGATGGCCCACGCTCTTAGCGGCCCTATCGTTCTATATTTCCACGAATCTTTCTGTGGAACTTTTGGCAGACATCCTTGGAGCTTTACGCAGTTTGATTACTAGTTGTGTAGTGTTACGACTGACAACTCCTCGGGGACGCATTCCTGACCAGCGTTTCAAAGCTGGCCGTCCCGAGACGAGTTGTCTCAAGTCTGGCCTCATTTCCAGGAACCGCAAACACCGAAGTCTGCTGTTCTGTCAGTTGAGAATCTTGATCTAGCTGGTCTTGCAGGCGGGCAACCCAACCACCCAGGACTTTCCTGGCGAGCCATCATTTCGAGTGCCTTATTCTTGGCCGGTAGTCTTGGTCCTAGTTGGTTTGACGTACTCGAAGCGATTCAAAATGCCGACTATGTCTTAACCAAGGGTACGGTAATTTCGAGCAAGAAAGCTTATCCAATGTCTTCTGCGCCGTCTTCAGGGCGATGCGGTACAGCGAGCAATGCTCCTGCTCCACCACGGCATCCCGCCCTCGTGGATCTAGATGCAGACGCAATCCAGCATGCCATCCAGAGACTCCTTGACTCTACGAAGAATCTAGAGGACGATTCTTTCCGAGACTTCGTGGCCGCACTGTGTAAGCTAAGTGCCGAGATGGTCGGGATGCAGGCCGTTGCAGAACAAGTTTGTTTAGAGGGGGAATCTGCGGAAGACTCGCCTGGACCCAAGTTGACCCCTCAATCGGCGTATGCGCATAGACGCCGTGCAAGTGGCATCGCTCTACCTCGGACAATGGTCAGCTCCTTCGTCACCTAACCTCTTGTGGATATATGACGATTCTTGTGATCGTAGAGGACGGGCGATATTGGCATCAGTAAACTTGGCACCGTATCATTGCTAAATATCCATCGACTTATCTACCGTGATGCAGATGTGGCTCGGACCGCCGTTACAACCCACCTTCTCGTTGTTATTCGTCACCCACAAGCGCCTCAGTCCATTAGGTTACAGGCTGCACGAATACTAAATGAGATTCTGGTCATCGTTCCTCGAAATCTTAACACCGCCGGCGATATACAAGGCCACATTCAAGCGCGCGTGCTTAATGCCCTTTCTCAACAGGTTTCAATAGGGACATCTGTCGACATTCGGCGCATGGGGCTTGAACCCCTCCACCTGATTCTACAATCTTCAGCTCACACCTTCGTTACAGGATGGGAACTGATATTTGAAATGCTGGCTAGCGTATGTAAATTGCAGACCCAAGCCACGCCGAAGCCATTGCCCTCGGATTCCGATTTATCTACTGTATCCGAGCCGCCCACGCCTCGACGGCCAACACCTCTTCAAATTGGGGAGAAAAGTAACGTTCAGCTGATCGGGATTGCGTTTCAATCGTTGACGCTAGTCTGTGATACTTTGTTGTCGCTGTCGCCGGACGAATATGTGAACGTCACATCTCAACTATTATCTTAGGGATATCTGACGAAAGAGTGGAAGGGATATGGCATCAGATCCTGGATGTTTTTAAGGGCGGTCTGCTCGCAGACTGGTAAACTGTCTCCTTTATATAGATTTATTATCTCTTGGTATTTCCAGTTCAGCAGCGCTATCGCTGGCCCTTGGATAACAAGGGACAGAGGAGAATTTTGACCTTAGCATTGTTGGCGACGTTGGAAATCGATACTCCCGTCTCTTGGAGCCGATCCTCGAGTTCCCGATCGTCTCGTTGTGAGCCTGGCGAAGTCCCTGAAACGTGCCAGTTTGATCACGAACGACAATCGGTTCGTGTCACGAGACATAGATTTTCAGGCTCAAGACGGTAGCAGTCATGTGGAAGGAAATGGGCATGTAACAGGGACGATCCGCCACATTGGTCCCTCGGGAACGATTCTCGTACTGGTGTCTTGATCTCCTCTTTTTGATTTGTTCCGGCCGATGTAGCAAAAGGTTGGATGCATTCTACCCAGACACGCTGCCAATTGAACCAACTTATGTCCCCAGATCAGGAACCAGCTCGTAGAAGAGTGGCTTCATTATGCCTTCCAGCTTTGTTAACTCGTAGCCGAACCGTTCTTGCCAATTACGTAGCATGTCGCAAAACCGGGATTCTCCGGATCAGGCCTGATAACCTGACCTAAAAATATACCCTCAGACATGGCCTGGCCAGCGCCTGACTAGATTAGACTATTATATCCGTGTTTAAAAAGGTACGTCTTTACACAGGGCGAATTCCGCTCCGGCCCGCCGGCTTAGTCGTCGCATCGACAGTCTTGTTGCACGTAGTCTTTGCTCTATCCCCGCTCTTTTATTTCTCACTTTATCTTAGGGTGCGCTTCACCCTCCGCTGTTACTGATCTGCGTTCCGCTGAGTGATGTTTCACTAGCAGGCCTGAGTCCCGCTTTGGCATAGCTGAGCCCGCGTCATGGGGTTCGTCATCGTGTCTCAGCGGGGGGCTCACTCAAGCCTTTATCTGTTTTCGCGCCAGCGTGCTTTCCCTCGCTCGCTTGCTTTGCACCGTTACCTTCGCACAGGTACGCACAGGTACTTGGTCGCCGCTCGCATGCTCCGCGCACACTGACTTCACACAGCTTAGCTCGTTCCGCCGTTCTCCGTCATTTTCGTCTCCCACCAGCAACATCTTTCGATTCATGGCTGCTGATAATGGACGATCCACCATATCACACGAAAACTCCCCTAACGCGGGACCCAGTTATTCAGCGCAGGAAGACAATGTCGACACGCGGCCCGTCACTGCCGCCGCTGCTGTGCAATGCCTCTGCACTATCGACCGTCGACGCGCCGGAGAGATCGACACCGCCGATGCTACCATCCAATTCCACCGAATACTCCCCGACGACGAGCGAGGCAACGCAGCACTCAGGCGCTACATCGAAATGTGCACCGAACTTGACGTCGAGCGTGCCACCGCCGCCGTTCGCGGTGGGGCACCAATCAGTGGTGAACCCACTTCCAGTGTCCAACCTTCTGCCAACCACAGAACCCAACTCACGGGCGTCGAGCGAGCGACTGCCACTGTTCCAGATCGAGCACCGCTCAGCGGAGAACCCACGTCCAGCGACCGCCCATCGGTCAACCGTAGAGCTTGACGCACGAGTCACCCCAAAGCCCGAGCCAGAACGTGCAGGGAAAGGGAACTTGTGCAGAACACCTCGGAAGAAGGGGACTCAGAGCCGGACTCCGACAGCGTCGTCTCGATTAGAAAACTTAAGAGAAGACATTTGGACTCTGACGCATCAGATTCGACTGCGCGAAGCAAGAAACGACCTAACAAAGCTAAGTTCTCTTGGCGTCAGCGGCAGCGTGATCCCTTTCACGCCAGTGCCGACCCGGCCAAAACACTCCCTTAAAGCGAACCATCTCCGCGACCTCAAAGCAGCCAGGGATGACCTCATCTCCCAGATTGACTGCCCCAACTTCCCCGACAGCCTATGGCTCGACGTACTTGCCAATCGCTTCATCGACCTCGATCGCGTCTTCTCCGGGCATTACAGCCTCGAATCTGAGCAAAAGGTTACAGAGTCCATCGGCAACGTCGACATCACCCTCCTCGCAGGAGGAGGGTCTCGAGCTCCTTCCAAATCCATCGAATCTCACGGAGACTGGTCAATCGCCTTCGCTGCCGCCAAACGAGCCATCCTGTACGTCTACCCTCACAGAACTGAAGAACTCGCGGAGTACGAACAATACATTATCGGACTCTTTGCGGCCCTCCGACATACAACTTTGCACCAAAGAGTCATCAACCTGGATAAAGCGATCCGAGTACGGGTCGCCAAAGATAACCACCTCTCCCTCATCTCCTTTGGCAAATTCGATGATCTCTCCGCCTGGCACCTCATTGGAGAGAGCTTCCCAATCGCTAGGGAATTCCGTACACCCCGACCTCTTTTCGGCACGGCAGCCCCGATTTGCCAACGCTTCAATGCCGGTCGATGCGCCGGCGATTCCTGCAAGTACAGACATGTCTGCGCTGCCTGCTCTGGTAAACACCCAATCCGCGACTGCGCCAACCGGAGGAGGATCGAACCTTCCAAGTGAGCATGACTCCCTGCGCTGGGAGCGTCCCAAATGGGCCCGAGGTTTCCTATGGACTGAGCACGCGCCGTCTCACTCACCCTCAGCCGACTCCACAGAATTCGCCGACCCTTTCCCGACAGTTCCGGACAGTGCGTGCCGCGACACCGCCGCAGCTCAAACAATAGCCGCCAATCCGACTTTATTTCCGATAGTCACTCCAATCAATGTCGACCGTTTCGAATCACTTCTCTCATCCCATCCAAACCGACCTCTCATTCATTTTGTCTGCAGGAGTCTTCGCGAAGGAGTGTGGCCATACGCTGTCTTAGACGAAGCTGCCCCAGAAACATTCGATTTCTCTAACCGCAACGTTTCCACAGAAGGCCTAGCTTTCCTACGGGAGCAGCGAGATATCGAAGTAGCTTCCGGTCGCTACTCTCCTGCATTTGGCTCCGACCTTCTGCCTGGCATGTACAGCTCGCCTCTTGGTGTCGTTCCCAAGCCTCATTCAGACAAATACCGTCTGATTAACGATCTCAGCGCTGGTCCCCATGCTCCGAACTCCTGGATTGCGCGCGAGGACTCGTGAGTTCGTTTTGACAATTTGCCAGATTTTGGTGTCATTCTCCGCAACCTCCACAAACAGTACAAGCGCGCGCCTGAATGGCTCTTCAAGGACGATGTCTCAGGAGCCTACCGGTGCTGGCCCGTCCACCCGTTCTGGCAACTCAAGCAAATCATTACCATTGATGGTCAGCGCCACGTCGATCATTGCATGCAGTTCGGAACGCGCAGCGCTGCCCATATCTGGTGCACCTTCATGGGGCTTGTTATCTGGATCGCTATTCACGTCAAAAATATTTCTGACCTGCTCCATTATATGGATGATGCCTGGTCTTGTGACATGGACTCCGCTTTAGTCCTTTACAAACCCTACGCTATGCGCTATCCTGCCAAACAAGTTCGGCTCCTCCTCCTTTGGGATGAGATTGCGCTACCTCATGAGGAGCCCAAACAGTCCTTTGGGAAAACTCTTCCCATCATCGGGCTTGATGTAGACCCACGCGCCCTCTCCATCACCTTTCCCTCAGATAGTAAGCGTGACTTGGTCTCAGCCATTCGAGCCTTTGTCGACCCAAGCGTTTCACGCCGTCGCACTCTGCTTCAATGGCAGCGTCTCCTTGGGTGGATCAACTGGTCTCTCAACGTCTTCTCTTTGCTGTGCCCCGCTCTGCAATCCTCTTATGCCAAGCTCGAAGGCAAAACCATCGCCCGAGCTTCCCTTTACTTAAACCAAGCCGTTATTGGCGACCTCACCTGGCTTGCCGATACAATCGCCGCTTCCGATGGCCTCTATCTTGTCAATTCCCTTGTATGGGGACGCACAGACGCCAACCTCATCATCTATTGCGACACCTCGCTTGAAGGCATGGGTTTTTATGTCCCCGCGCTGGACCACGCCTTCTATTCCCCTATCACCGTGCAGCAGCCTTTAGCTCACATTTTCTTTTATGAAGCCCTATGCGTCGTATCCGCATTACACTTTGCCATTGATCTACAGCCGCCTCTGCGCCGCCTTTTAATTTACACTGATTCCATGAACATGGTCGACATGTTCCATTCACTCAAAGCTCATGCTTCGTATAACTGCTTGCTCCTCTTCGCTGTACTATTACTCCTCCCACAGACTTCTTCCCTTCGAGTTTTCCACATCCCAGGCGCCGACAATACTATCGCCGACGCTGTCTCCCGCGGCCTTTTTCATGTCGCCGCCTCTTTGCACCCCGCGTTGCGCATACGCCTTTTTCAACCCCCTCGGGATGCGATGGGGGCTGCAGCATAATGCTCCTTCCCACCATGTGGAGCCGGCAACCGTTCCGCACGGCCTGGTCCCGTGAAAAACTCTGGTATGAACGTGCTGTTGCACTTGGTCATGCCATCGAGCCTTCTACCCACCTCGCCTACAACTCGCACCTTCAATCTTATCTGTCCTTTTGTAAAATGCATAACTTTCCCGTTGAACCTTCCCCTGACGTCCTCAGCCTCTTTGTTGTTTTCATGTCACACCACATCAAACCTCAGTCTGTTTCCACCTACTTATCCGGCATCTGCAATGGCCTCGAACCTCATTTCCCCAATGTCTGTGCCACTCGCTCCACCCTTATCGTCCGCCATTGCCTCGCTGGAATGCGCAAATCCCGCGGTGCCTCCATTCCACACCAAAAACGCGCACTCACCCGCGACGACCTTACCACTCTCCACGCAGCCTACAACACCCCCTCCCATGACACCTGCCTCTTCCTTGCTATGCTCCTCACTGGCTTCTTTTCTCTGCTTCGCCTCGGAGAAATGACCCTTGCCGACTCCCCTTCCAAGCGCTCCTCCAAGAAAATTGTCTCGCGATGCTCACTACATTTCCTCGCTGACCAGTTCTCTTTCCACCTGCCCTATCACAAAGCGGACCGCTTCTACCAGTCCAGCATCATAGTCGTTCTTCGCCCATTTCACTTCCCCCTCGACCTTGTTCTCTTTTATGCAACGCTATATCACCTCCCGCGATTCTCTTTTTCCTTTCCATCCCGAGCTCTGGCTCACCTCCTCCGGCTTCAGCCCCACTTCCTCTTGGTTCCTCAAGCGCCTCCGCCGCATCCTCAGTCACTACGTAGGCGGCCACTCACTGCGCTCCAGGGGCGCTACAGACCTCGCCCTCACTGGCGTGCCTGACAACCTCATCCAAGGTATGGGACGCTGGTCATCCGATGCCTTCAAGGTCTACATTCGCAAGCACCCTGTCATCCTGCACGCTCTCATTCACGGCCGCCCCGCCTCTGACCCTCCCTTTTGAAAAACCTTATCCTCTCCCACCTTTTCCTCATCTCCCGTTCATTCTTGTACCCTTTCTACGTGCGTTGATAAAGTTTTTCCCACGCGGCAGCCTCGCTGGCGCTGACCTCCCTTTACCGCCCTGCTCTAAGCCCTCTGCACCGCTCAAGGAATTCGTCCGTGTTTAAAAAGGTACGTCTTTACACAGGGCGAATTCCGCTCTGGCCCGCCGGCTTAGTTGTCGCATCGACAGTCTTGTTGCACGTAGTCTTTGCTCTATCCCTGCTCTTTTATTTCTCACTTTATCTTAGGGTGCGCTTCACCCTCCGCTGTTACTGATCTGCATTCCGCTGAGCGATGTTTCACTAGCAGGCCTGAGTCCCGCTTTGGCATAGCTGAGCCCGCATCATGGGGTTCATCATCGTGTCTCAGCGGGGGGCTCACTCAAGCCTTTATCTGTTTTCGCGCCAGCACGCTTTCCCTCACTTGCTTGCTTTGCACCGTTATCTTCGCACAGGTGCGTGGTCGCCGCTCGCATGCTCCGCGCACACTGACTTCACACAGCTTAGCTCGTTCCACCGTTCTCCGTCATTTTCGTCTCCCCACCCCCCCTCTCTCTTCGTTCGCATCCCTGTATGGCACGAATGCTTTTTCCCATAGGGTTTTTTAACGCCTCGTGTCGTCATCAGGTACCCCTTCACATCCCCATATTTTACTTCCTTTTGCTCTTCTCGTTTCCTCGATTAGTTGTATTTACACATTGTACATGCATTGATAAAGTTTTTCCCGTGCGGCAGCCTCGCTGGCGCCGACCTCCCTTTACCGCCCTGCTCTAAGCCCTCTGCACCGCTCAAGGAATTTGAATAGAATTAGTCCATATTAATAATGTTGTATTTACTAATCCGTAAATCGCTTCATTTGGATGAATTAAATGATTCAGACGTCGTCAGAATCTTACTGTTACGGTATAAACGTTCTGCACACTGAATCCTTTCCCGCGATTCGTACGCAACGAGACAATTCGCCTGTGGTTGCCTGGTGCGATACATTTAATTCGGATTTCTGGTGAATTCATGATTTAATTGTGGTTCTTTCTTGTTTAGGTTCATGTCTTCAACCAGGCCCCCTTCTCGTATTAGATAATATCTCTTTCTCTTCGTGCGTAGTCGTTCATCACTTACAACACACGTTGCGTCGGTCCATTGACAGGGAAGTTATAGGTTGCATAACAGTACCCAACGGCTTTCGGTGAAAGTCACATTGACGGCGACTATTTTGTGTACTGTAACGTACATATTGTTGAACATTCTTTTCATGCACTGTTGACTTCTGCCGCTTTCACAGTACGTCTTTTCTTTTCTTGCCCTGTCCTCTAACACGCAGGTGCATAACGCGAGGTGAGTCCCGTGCTGGAGATTATACCATCGAACGGGCACGCAGGCGTAGATATCACCATCGATGATTCAGAAGAGCACGCAGTGCAGGCGCACGCGGACCTTGATCCAGGGAGCACCGCCGACGCCGATCTCGAGCACCGTTCTGCAACTACTGTAATGCACAGCTGAGCTTGGTCACGCTGGGCCAGCCTGGACCACCACCGCATAGGACCCAGATATCCCCACACACACCACGCTCGACGCCTGGCGCAGCTTCGGGTGCGGGTCCAGGTGCACACCTTGAGCATCGCTGGAGTGTCGACCATGGACGGAAGCTTGGAAGGATACGATGTAATGTACGACTAAATATTTGAAATTAGACATTCTATTCCGACCACCTCGACTAAAGGCCACGTGGGTGATGCCGGCCTCTAGGGTCGTGGAAGAGTCAGGTGCAGGTGTAGGGTGTGGCATGTTAGCCACGGTCCGAGTGCCAGTGAGGGTGGGGGCGTGTTAGCTGCGGTCCGAGTGCGGGTGAGGGTGGGGGCGTGTTACGCGCGGTCCGAGTGCGGAAAGTGAGTGGGCACATGACATATTTAATTAATAATGAACACTCTGAATCCAACTTAAATACAGGTGTCTAGGTTTCCAGGAGACCACTGTTGCCCCTGTTTCTTTTCTCAGCCTCAGTACTATTATGCCCTATCACAAAGACCTCAGTGATGATGGCAGGCAGTACTGGTGTCAATTTTGCTGGTCCTATGTTAAGATTCGTGGCTTCACACAACATGCCAAAGCATGTGAGCTCAAGACCATTATTACAGAAGCAGCAAAGCAATGGCACAGTAGGAGAAAAGGTTAGTTCTCTAGAAAATGAGTCTAATTACCATTGCTAACAACTGACTCTTATCAAAAGTTCTTGACACTCAGCCTTCACAACTATCTGAGCCCTCTAGTGCTCAAGGAAATCTATATTCAGAGACATCTAGTACAGTGGAAAGTAAGTTATATATCTTCTATCCATATTTATCACTTACTTCAACCATGTTTTATAATACTAGTGGCTGTCTTGGATATTGATGATAAATCCTCTGTGGAGTCTGAGGATTCAATGTCTGTTGCATCTGCCAGCAATTCAGATAGCAATTCAGAAGCTAGCCAGAACCGACCACACACATCAACTACATTTCTTGAGATCATCCATCACCCTCACAGTAATCAAAAAACTGAATTCATTTTTAGAGACCTTCCTATTCCACCCCCATCTGAAGATTGCTCCAGACCACAATCTAACTCTACTGGGAAGCCATGGGCACCATTTCGTACAAGGTCTGATTTTGAATTTGCTGAACTAGTAGTTCAGTCAGCAATGAAGGGGTCTACTGTGAAGCGCTTACTAAAGGGTATAAGACATGATTGGACAGAACCTGGGTCTACAAAAATCACTTTCCAGAATAAGGTAGACTTTCAGAAAAGCATGGCTGCAGCAAGGAAATTTAATACTCAGGTGAGGATTACTTTGACATTCTTTCTGGGATGAAGTGGACTCATTATACTTTTTGCTTGTAGTTTCAGGAGGATAGTATCAGTGCAACATTTGAAGGCATCAAAAAAACCTTTGATTTCCATTTCCGAGATCCTTGGAAGTGGCTCCTACACCTTGTCACTGATCCTACTCTGGCATCATCAATTATCTATTATCCTGTGAAGAAGATTTTACATGAAAATGGAACATCTACTTGTTTGTATGATGAGATAAACTCAGGTCAGACATGGTGGGACATACAAGTAGGTGGTATCTTATTGCATATTTTCAATAACTCATCTGTTAAGGATCAAATGCCCTATCTTCCTGACCTACCCCTTTGCTTTCTACCTCTTCATCTTTGGATGGACAAAGGAAAGGTTTCCACTACTAGCAATATGCACCCAATTCTCCTTCATGTGGGGTTTCTCCCTCAGGCAATTTGGAATGGCTCAGGAAATAGGGGTGGTGTGCTAATTGGATATATGCCAAAGGTTGCCACTTCTCTATTTATAACTCTATTATAGTTTATGACTTGGGATTTCTAGGTGATAGATCCAAGTGATCCAGAAGACTGTACTGCAACTGAGAAAACAGTGTTTGGTCTCTTCAAGCGTGAAGTTTATCACAAAATATTGAAAAAGATATTTCATTCCCTGGAACTTCAATCTCAAGAGGGAGAGGCTGTGAAATGTGGTGATAAAATCCACCGTGTCCTCTTTCCAGGTATTGCGGTTCACTCTCTGGATGGAGAAGAGGCATATGCTACATATGCAGCTCGGGGAGCCTCAGCAGACTATCCATGCCCTCGCTGTCTGATACACAAGAGCCAGCTACATAACTTAACTGGAAACTTTCCTTTTCGCACCTCTAGGGAGATGCAAAAAGTCTACAAGAAAGCCATAGCAGCAAGGACAAAAGCTGAAGCTGAGGAAGTTTTGAAAAAGAAGGGTTTTCATAAAGTCTTGGTATGTTTTTATATTAACAATATTGATGGCTGATTTCTCATAATATTTCTTCTAAGAATGCCTTTTGGTCTATAGCTAATTCTGATCCATATCATGCTTCTTCATATGATTTGCTACATGCAGATGACTTGGGAAAATGGGGAAAGCATCTGTTTGTTCTCCTGAAAGAAGTATTGTGTTAGCATGAAAAAGAAAGGAGACTACTCACAGAAGTATGTTTGCTATTCTGTTCTAATTCTATAGACCTGTCTGACACATTATATATCTAGTATGGGCAAGATACCTCGTTGGCCTGGGTTGAAGCACTTTAGTTCAATCACTACTGGTGCATGCTGCTTTGGAAAGTTAAAGTCTTTTCCATACGTTGTCTCTAGCTTCTAATTATTCCCATATCTCAGTTAGAATGTAAAATATTAGTAAAGTAGGAGACTTACTGAACAACAATATTGATATTTCTCCAAATACTTGAGCATTCTTTCCAGCTGTATCTCAGTCATAGCATGAAGGCCAGCTAGCATACGAAAGCAGCTGTATGCACATATACAATGAATTAATGGAGAATCCAATGGAAATAGCTGGACAATGCAAGGTAAGATGCACTAATAAAACTAATCTCAGCTTGGCAAAATATGTAAAGCATGTATAGCTCACCTTCAAAGCATCAAAGTAGCTTTGTCCATCAGAGAATTCCAGATCTTTACTATGATATTACACACAAGGGTGCAACAAATAACTACACAACACGTGTCGGAGAAGGCTTTCAGCAAGAGGTTCAGCAAGCCTACTTACAAACTAACTTTAAGAATGTGGAGGCACAAGTAAGACTCGTTATGACTCTGCTCCTACACTACCTGAATATTATTATTAGATGACACGTATTGATGAAGATCAAGAGGCTATTGCAAGCATTTGTATGGCTGTTGATGCTTATGATCTTGAGCTCCAGAGTCAAATAGAAGAGGGGACAGAGAGTCAAGATTCTAGGAAGTGAAAGAAGCAACAACAATCACAAGGGCATTGGAGACTTGGCTCTCAACAAAAGGGCACTACAACACAAAAACTCATGACTACCTTTCAAGACAAGCCAGCCTTTCGAAACTTTCACAAGAATTTGATTGGATATCTCAGGGAGACATTTTCTGAAGACATTATAGATGGGACACCCTTGAAGGTATGTAAATGTATATTGAGCATAATGGTTACTGAACTTAGCCTTTATAGATCACACCATATAGGTGTTTATATATCCACTACAAATCTCAAGAGGACTGGAATATCTGCCAGGATATTATACGTTGCAGCCCATCTTTCCATGGTCAACCTCGATATGACTGCATCATCATCAATACTGAGCCAGTCACTTATGCATGTATATGCTTCCTGTTCACATGCCACTTGGACTTAAGTACTTCTCATGATATGGCTCTTATCCAATTTCTGAAGCCTACTAAGTGGAGGCCCCAAACTCCCTGGGAGACCTGTCAGGTATATGGTGAGCAGGATTACAGATTTTTATTGCTCAAGTACATTGAACGTGCTTGCCATATGATTCCTGCTTTTGGGTCAAAGGAAGGGCTGTATTATTTAAATGACCTCATTGATGCTGATATGTTCCTACGTTGTGGGAACTGAACAATAGAAGCCATAAATTGATTCAGATACTTTACCTGTAGAAATGCAAATGTGGCCAATATTTAGTAATGCTAGAACTTGTTTCTCATCAGTGCTGCTATGGCTAGATTCCTCCTATTCAGTCAGCATTGCTGCAACTCAACTTGACTTCATAATTCCAAACTCAGACTCACCTGAGAACTCATATTTCCACTGATGTCACTATGAAAAACTTGGTTCCAAGCTGCACTTGAGTCAGAGTCAAGGTGTTGCTTAAGCCAAGTTGATGCATCAACTTGACTTGACTGGGATGCCAGCTCAACTCTGACTCTGCCAAAATTGGTTTTTAAAGTCAAGTCAAAATGACAACCTTGCCGCCACTACTACCACAACCACCACCTCCATGCCATCGACCACACACACCTGCTACCCTACCATACATTGATGCATACCTGCACATTTCACACCCATGAAAGGGCAGCTCCACCAGCTTGTGGAATATCACACAGGGCTCTAGGTGAAGGGGGCCCAAAGTTGTATATCATAGGAAGTCACTAGCTACATGGAAACAGTGCAACTAGGTGAAGGGATCAAAGAGAAAAGGGTGAGGATTCCTCTCAGGGGAACCCCCTCCAAGACCATTTACAAGCTTGTCATGATCTGTATTTTTCACCACACATTACTTATATTATTCTACTCTCACTGGAGGCATGGCAAAATTTCTCAAGTCAGGAAACCCCTTGAAAATTCTATGGAAATTCCACGTTTCTTGAGAGTTTCCTAGGATGGGAAATTTAGAGGAAATTTAATGGTTTACAAGGGTTTCCAAAGTTCAGGAAATTGTATAAAAATTGTAAAAATATGGTCCAGGAAATCGTGAGGAAACTGAGTCCAGAAACTGACAGTTTTAACCATGATTTCCTGTATAAAGAAATCATGAGTAAATTCTAAATTTCCTCAGAGTTTTTTGGTACAGGAAAATATTAGGAAATTCTGCAAATCTTGGCAGGAAATCTTGTGAAAATTTTATATTTCTCTATGATTTCCTGACTCTGGAAATTATAGTAAATATTCAGTTTCTACGAGGAGGAAATTCACAATATCTCAAAGATTTCCTGAGGATTTCCTGGGTTGGGGAATTGTCTAGAAATTGGAATAGTGTGTTGACCATGCACTGGATGGTGCGCTGGTACCCGGCGCTTATGGCAGTCGGTTTGCACAAATATTATCCCGCGCCCACGCCAAAGGGAAAAACTCTCGTTCACGTGGCATTGCATTTTGCACGCACGCGCAATTCACCGCAAAGTGTGGCTGGTGCTTTCTGGCACAGTCATGTGACCTGGCCTCGTCTTAAATCATGGTTTGCTAGCCTTTGAAGGCATGGAATTTTTTTGCTAGGAAATCGAAATGATGGATGTCAAAGGCGCCTATCTCAATTCAACTATAGATGAGGAGATCTACATGCGCCAGCCGGACAGTTTTGATGACGGGTCTGGACGCATTCTAAGAATATACAGAGCGCTCTACGGACTCAAGCAATCGGGACGAGCTTGGCATCAGCGCTTATGCAAATTACTACTTGATCTCGGCTTCCACCAGAGCACAGCCGATGAATGCATCTACATCAGGCAAGATAAGGACTCAATCAAAGTCATATCAGTATATGTGGACGACTTCAGACTATTTGCTGATTCCAAAGGAGGGATGATTAAGCTCAAGGGGGAGCTTCATGGAAAATTCCCCTTAACAGATTTAGGAGAGATGAAGAAAATCTTGGGAATTAGAGTTGAGAGGAATAGGGATGAGGGAACACTGATTATGTCTCAAGGACATTACATCGACATCATACTTGATCGATTCAACATGGCTACGGCACATTCCGTATCTACACCCCTACACAAAATGATCAAACTCACAACACCTATGGACTCAACGGGTCCAACTGCCAAGGTACCCTATGCTAAAGCAATCGGATCACTAATGTATGCAGCACTCAGCATGCGACCTGATTTGGCTTTTACCATACAACATCTGAGCCAATTCACTACTACTTACGGAGCCGAGCACTGGACGGCGATCAAGCATGTGCTCAGGTACCTCAAGGGTTCACGTGACGATGGCATAACCTTCCGACGAGATGCTGGTCTCGACCTCGAAATATTCGTTGACTCGGATTATGCTAATAGAAACGACGCACTGTCTATTAGTGGCTATGTAGCTATACTAGGAGGGGGAGCCATCGCATGGAGCTCAAAGAAGCAGCGAACGATCACGCTATCTACTACGGAGGCCGAATACATGGCACTTACCGAGGGCGCCAAGCAATTGATCTGGCTGAGGCGCTTCATCGAGGAGCTAGGAATAGATCAAGCCTAGCCCACGTCACTTCGATCAGACAATATAGGCGCCATTACACTATCGCATGACGCAACGTATCATGCGCATACCAAACATATCAATGTCGCATATCACTTCATCTGTGAGAAAGTGGCCTCTCACGAGGCATCACTTATGTACGTACCGACGAAGGAGAACATAGCGGACATATTTACAAAGGGATTGGATTTACACCAACATAGGTATTTATTAGGGAAATTAGGATTTTGTCAAAGGGACTGCTCGCTGAGGGGGAGTGTTAGTAATCGGGACGATGACACCCCCGAGGCAAAGCCGGCACGCACTTAGCCGGAAGTTCGAGATCGCTCTCAACCCCAGGTTGCTGGTGCACCGGCATCGCATCGGCACAGCAGCTCGAAGAGATTGGTAATACAATGGACATCATATTTTGTATATAAAGGCAGAACGATCTACTTGAGATCATAGAATATCAGTCTATTATTACTCCTTCGTTCCACATGCGCTGGTGCACGTCGCTGTCAGCACAAGCTTGCGCTGGTACCGGCGCTGTCAGCGCAAGCTTGCGCTGGTACCGGCGCTGTCAGCGCACGCGTGAGCTGGTACGTGGTGCTGTCAGCGTGCGCTTGCGCTGGTACCGGCGCTGTCAGCGGAGGCATGCGCTGGTACCCGGCGCTGTCAGCGGAGGCGTGTGCTGGTGCACGTCGCTGTCAGCGCAGGCTTGCGCTGGTACCGGCGCTGTCAGTGCAGCGTGCACTGGTGCACGTCGCTGTCAGCGCAGGAATGCGCTGGTACCTGGCGCTGTCAGCGCACACGTGCGCTGGTACCCGGCGCTGTCAGCGCACATTTGCGCTAGTACCGGGGCTTCCAGCGCAGGCGTGCGCCGGTGCACCTCGCTATCGGCGCAGGCTTGCACTGGTACCGGCGCTGTCAGCGCAGGCATGCGCTGGTACCCAGCGCTGTCAGTGCAGGCGTGCGCTGGTACCCGGCACTGTCAGCGCAGCGTGCGCTGGTGCACGTCGCTGTCAGCACAGGCTTGCGCTGGTACCGGCGCTGTCAGCGCACACGTGAGCTGGTACGCGGCACTGTCAGCGCAGCGTGCGCTGGTGCACGTCGCTGTCAACCCAGGCTTGCGCTGGTCCCGGCGCTGTCAGCGCACGCATGCGCCGGCGCACGTCGCAGTCAGCGCACTCGTGCGCTGGTACCAGCGCTGTCAGCGCAGGCGTGTGCTGGTACTCGGTGCTGTCAGTGCACACTTGCGCTGGTACCGGCGCTGTCAGCGTACGCGTGCGCTGGTACCCGGCACTGTCAGCGCACGGATGCGCTGGTGCACGTTGCTGTCAGCACACTCATGCGCTGGTACCGGCGCTGTCAGCGCACGCTTGCGCTGGTACTCCAGCAGCGTGGAATAAATTGGTCCCACTCAGAGCTAAATCAGATGAGTTGGAAAGCAAAAATGTGGCATAAATCATACTTACGACCCACTAGTACGTTGTTGCAGAATGAATTGAACGAGACGGTGCCGAGCTGGATACCTAGTTGCCTGGCATAATAAATTGGCATTGAGTAGAACGAATAAAAATTTAGCGAGTCACTTACGTGGGCGAAGGAATCATACTATCTGTTGAGTTGGTGATGCCACCAGCAGGGTCATCACTGGGCAACTTGAAATTGCTGATAGTGACACTGGACCATGTGCGTGACAATGCTTTATACCTATCGTGGGAAACTATCAGATTTGATTAGTCGATGCCAAGATCGAATTTGGTGCGGGACTTACTATCTCCTGGCAGGGACATCCATTGGGTAGCATTGCGATGCGGAAGGTTCAAGTTATTGGTGTGTATATTCAGTATAGGTATATAACTAAATCATGTTCTGAACATCTTCAAGGTGACATTGGTGCCCAGCTCAATCTTTCTGTGTCATTCCACATCGCAGATGTTGGCCAGCTCATGTCTTTCACCCAGGTATAATGCCTATTCATTTCAGGAAATGCACTAGTACTCATCAACGCACAGGCCCTCTTGACACAAGAAGACTTTGTGTGGGACATCACAGGAGAGAATTTGTCCGTTTCAGCCCTTGGTGAGTTTGCTTCCCATCTTACCACATCCCACTAATCTCTACTAGGCATCACCATACCGGGAATTACCTTACCGTCCAGACTACGGCTACCAATGTAAGTAGTAGCACACTCGATCTGAGAGAGTGCATTGATGTCCCTGTGTTCCTAGCCGTCTCAGGTGGGCGTGCAGCTGAGCTCTATCGGCTTCAACAACTTCGTGGAAGAAACACTGTTAGGGCCTGCAGCGTCTAGCAGTGGTTTTACCCTCGCCCCCCAATGTCTGTGTATACCGTTGCCCGGAGATTGTCGCATGCTAATATACATTCATAGTCATAGCTCCTTTCAACCTACCTTTAATGGGCCGTTTAATCCAGCAGGATTCAGCTCCTGGATTGGCCACAGGTGTGTGATGCGCGTCATTGTACAACAATATCTTCGAACCAAAAGCACATTATTTAGTCTCACAGGTGTTCACCGACTTCATCCATGGCAAATAAACTGTTGTCACCGCCATGGGGAATTCCGCTGGTCCAAGCGATGTACGTGCTTCGCCGTTGTTGTATTCCCAATGCTTATGTCGATTTGCGATTTGCGACTTACAGGTATCTTGGCTGAACAGTGCAATCAAGAGATTACAGGTGTCCACAGTGTTGCCTTCTCAAGGACCCCTGCAGGCCATCAAGTCAATTACCCTTGAACAGCTCAAGCTAGACTTCACACCTGGCACTGCATTCAGCCCTTAAACAAGCTCCAACGCAGCAACCGCCGCCTTCCAGATTCCGTTTGCATTCCCTATCAATATTGTTGCGCTTGAGCAGAACATTACGGCGACCTCGCAAGGTCAATCATTTGCTGAGCTTGTTATTCCCAAGGGTCCCAGCCAGACAGATGTGAACACATGTGTTATCCACCTGACATTCAGTGATGTTCCTTTTGCAGTCTTCAGTGATAAATTTGCAGTCTTCGAGCAATTTTTGATGCAAACCACCATATCTTCTTTGGAAACATTCGAATTATCGGGGGCAGCTAATACTGACGCAAGTACGGCCATTGGTACTCTATCGGTATGTCACCCCTTCATTATTCAGCCACACTGTTTGATGCTGATCTTGCTTAGCTCACCGGCATCAATTTCGATGTCTCCACCACAATCGCTGGTCTACAAGGGCTGAACACTAAACCAGCTGTAGTATCAAACCTTGATGTGAACCATGGTTTCTCCAACTTCCCTCTTATCAAGGTCACAACAACACTCACAAATCCTAGGTCAGCATGTTGACATACCCCTCATTGCCTTTTGGGCTAAATAATCACCTGTTCCCTTAGCAATCTGACCATTTCCATGGGAGATGTCGCTTTCACCTTGATGTTCGAGTATGTATGACTTCCATCCTTACCGTGCCATACTAGCTCAACTCCATAACAGAAAAGTCTGGTTGCTGGGGTGAATGGGCAAGTCAGCCACGTTTCCCGTTGAGACACCGCTGTTTGTCATTGCCGTTGGGACATTCAACTACACGAGGAGTGGTCAGCAGTAGATACAAAATTGCGGGTCGAATGCATGAGTGCAAACATACCGCTGCAGCGTCAGCTCCGTTGAATTCGATGATAAAATCTTCGCTCGCTTGCACTACTTGAGGAGAGAATCCAGATCGATTTTGGAAGGTTGCCAAAGTCATTTTGGAGCTTGTCAGCGGGTTGAAGTCTTCGCTTTGTTGGGTCAAATCAAGTTCCAGGTCTTCGATTGTGATCAAGTCTATAATCTAGCAACACGTTGGCGATAAGCGGGAGTAGGTGCACGAAAATAGATCTATTAGCTTACCTTGAATACTTGACCAGGTAAGGTAACATCCAAAGTCAGTGTCTTGAACGCTGTGCTCAGCCAAGACACCGTTTGACCTGACCGCTAGGATCAACTGTATCGCCCAGGACCTTGAGTGTTTGGTTCTTTCCCACTAGGGAGTTAGAGAGGAGGACACCGATGACATTGAAATCATCGCCGCTCTTCGGAACAATGTGGCGATTAAAGTGTGTTGTAGTTGTTGCCCCAGCAGCGAGGAATAAATTGGTCCCACTCAGAGCTAAATCAGAAGAGTTAGAAAGCAGGCTCGACAAAGGTAATTTCTGCACCCAGAGGCCCTGTGCCAGTAAGTTGACCATGAAGGGACAAATCGAAGCCTTCATCAGGAACAAGCCTCGCCTGCGCTTCGCTTCAGCGAGTCTTTAGCAGATGTGGGAGAGTTAGAGGACAATTTCATTGTAGACGATGTTTTGTGTCTGTAGTTCATGTAAAGGAAAACATACTCGAACGTCCAGTCTATGTCGAACCCGTGATAAAGCAGTGTAAAGTTGCCCATGGCTAAATACGGGGGTTGTCAGGTCTATGGCAACACGATCCAGGGTAATACCTTGACAGCTGTTGAAAGTGGTTGCATACGCGGGACATAAAGGAAATTGCTTGCGAAGAAGAGTGTGGCCAGTGGAGGGCAATAAAGAAGAGAAGGTGATACGGGGAAGGAGGATGTTCTCTTTATCAACACAATTAAGTCCGGCGTGGACACGGAGGGAGTTAACAGTGATGAGCTTTGTTCCCAATTGAGTGACGACTACTCTGCAGTTTTTGACCAAGCCATGGCCAATTGACAAATTACGCATCAAGCGATAAATTCCTCCAAGTCTGATAGATAGTGTATGAGAAGGCAGTCCAGGTGGTGTTTGGCGGGCTACATAGTCAAGGAGGCCTTGAGGTGAGAGGAGGTTAACGTCATCAGTCTCTTTGATAGAGTCTGCTGCAGTGTAGATTTTTTCCAAAGTGTTCAGCCTGTGAAGGCATATGGAATTATACATGTCACATTGTGAGTTTGTTGGTGCAAGAATTGAACGGGTCAGGCATTGAGTGGGGTCTGACAAAACCTCAGGTGGAAATACAAAGTCAACAGCATCTGTAGTAGATGTGATACGTTGAATCATGTCCAAAGAAACATTGCCAGAAGGGCCGTTGCCAATGTCATCAATAGCAGAGGCAAATCCAGGGTCCATCGCGTGACGCACTGGAGTAGTCAAGGAACGGACTTGGAACTCATTCCAGAGGGGAGAGCTGCGAATGGATGCATCAATGACATCCATTTTGGAACCTTTTCGCACAACAGGACATGTTTGATGGAAGTCACCTAAGAGGATGATAATCTTTCCTCCAAATGGCATGTCATTCTGCATGATGTGTTGTAGAGTTTCATTGACACACACGAGAACTGCACGATTAGCCATAGGAGCTTCATCCCAGATAATGATAGAGGCTTCTTTGAGTAGTTGTCCTTGTGGGTCATCAGGGTCAATAGGCGACAGTAAGAACTCAGATGCATCATTGACAGGTACCTGCAACCAAATGTGTAAGTCCTCAAAGCAGTGTAATGGAATCAAAATTATATACTCTAAAAGCAGCGTGCGTGGTTCTACCTCCAGGGTAAACTTGTGCAGCAAATGCAGAAGTTGCAGTGGGCAGAACAATCTCACGTAGGTGACGACATGAGTCGCAGATGGTGTTCGTAAGAAATGTTTTGCCACGGCCTGCCGGTCCATCAACAAATAATCGCAGTGGAGATTTAGAGTTAGCCGCTTGTTCAATTTCAGAAAAGATTGCTTCTTGTTCATCCGTGAAAGATGCACGACATATTTGACTCCGATGATGCAGCAAAGGGATGTTTGCTGACCATTGCCGTAACTCATGTTCAATTTCTGTTCCACATAGACGTGGTTCAGGTAATCCAAAGTCCAACAATTGATGTCCATGTTCATCCAAGTTTTTTGATATTTCTGTCAGAGCAGCTGTCTGTGCTAAGTCAACATTACCACCTTGTTGGTGGAGGAAGTCTTGTGATAATTCATGTCCGAATGAGTGCCATGCGTTAATTGGTAGAGGGCAACAGTCATTAGTAAGGAGATGGACAAATAATTGGTGAATTTGCCGTGGAGTGTTTAGAGTTTGAATGGCCTCAGAGATGCATGAGTCTCCTTCTGATTGATCAGCAAATAAACCGTGATTTAGAGCTGATTCTTGAAATGTAGGCAGTAAGTGGCCCTGGATGGTACGCAAGTCATCAAAGGATATAGCTGGGAGGTGTAATAAAAGGGAGCGGATATAGAAACGTTCTCCTTCAGATGGCTGGATGGGTTGTAGTCTTGTGATATGGGGCTTGTTTGGTTTACGAAGAATGACATGCATCATAGGTTGGCCAAGGACGTTGGGTTTTTCCATGTAGTACCGGGAGTTGTTTTGATTATCCCAGTTGAATTTTTGAAGCCGAAAAAGGCGATAGTAGTCTGTGTAAGTGAGGTTGGCAAAACTTTGTTCAACATTGTTGTCGTCATGAAAAGACCCATAGGGATGTGAAAAATAATGGTCAAGCTTGGACATGGAGCTGGAAGGTTGTGAGGATCGATTGTATTGATGATAACATGTTGAATCAGGGGTGTGTATGGGAAGAGCTGTAACAGCAGGTTCTTTGCTTGTTATGTGAAATCCCAAAATTCTCCATGCAGCTTCCCCTGCTGACAAATAACGTGCATCCCAAAACTCAGCAATTTCATCAACTGATGAATCAGAGGAGTCTCTCAAATGTACCCATGTGCGATCAGGACCTACATCTGTTTAGAAAAAGCTTGAAAGAATACACTAGGAACTTACCTTTGTGTATGTATTTAAAAATATATTGAAATAAATGACCTGTACTTGCAGCTTCAAAGTTGATGTGGCATCGATATTTCCGGATTAATGGAAGGCAATGAGGAACCACCATCTCATCTCCAGGCATACGACGTCGATACAATACGCGGCCTTCATCATCAAAGGTTGTATTTTCCTGAAGTTGGCGTGGATAGTTGAACCTGCAAGTGCGAAGTCCATTATTTTCACGCTGACAGTAACATGATGCAGGCCGGTTGCGAGGAGGATGATGGTGGAGCATATGAGTTCTAATGAGAGCAGCATCTTCATCATTAGAGGGAATTTCTGCGGAAATGACTTTGTTGATGTCATCAGGTGTGATGCACTCAGATTGAAATTTGATGAGAATGTGACAATGGGCTAACCCACGTTTTTGAAACTCAATGCAGTATATCAAATATAATCGCCGACCTGCATTTGGAAACATCGATGATAATGTTGACAGAAAGTGACCCAATTTCCGCTTGAATACTCGGCAAACTATTAAAGGTGCATCTTCAAATCCTTGCCCAGGACGCAACTGCTGAGATATTTCAGGCCATTGAGGATTGCATGTCATAGTGATAAACAATGTAGGCGGTCCATATGTCGCAGCTAGGGCAAGAGCATCTGCAATCTGTTCGGAGGCCCATTTTCTTGAACCAAGAAAAGATGCAGGTAAGTAGACGTTATTAGTAGATGAACCCTGATCTTGAGAGGCTTTTTGTTGATTGTGACGGATGTAGTTCAGTCTACATTCTAGGTCGCGAGTGAACATATCGACAATATATTCATTGCATAGACGGCCAAAGAGTTGAAACTGAGGTTCACGAAGGAGTGTGCCACGGTAGTACCACATCTGTGTAGAGACTCTCTCTGTGTCAGCATCAGATGCAAAAACACCCAAGCCTTCATTTACACCCCAGCCTAGAGTGCCATGTGGGAAAAACAGGGGATATACCAATGGTTCCCAGAGACGGCTAATGGTGGGGATTGATTGATTATGTCCATCAGTCTTGGCAACTGTGAGAGACCGTGAATGGACATCAGATTGGGTAGTGTTGCGAAAAGACATAATAGCAGCAATCTAAACGGCTGTAAGTATAAGCATGACGTGTGTCTTAGAAGCTATCACCTCATTTGAAGGCGATGATTCTTTGAGGATGATGGATGCATCAGGATAAATAGATGGTTGAATGGACGACAGTTGGCGCAATGCATGAACAAACGGATTAACCCGTAGCAATGCATCACGCATTGCAATCATCCAGACGCGTGGTAACGAATGAAACCAATTTTGATGAGGGGCTTGAGAGGCTAGAAAGCCATCGTATAATAACCATTGTATAGCGGAGTTCTGATGTTTTGGTCGTAGGCGGTGATAAAGTCGACCTTGAACAGAGAAAAAACCTGGAGGTCCATGTAGTCCAGGGAAGTCTGATGTAGATTCCAAAGAAGCAAAAGAGTAGATCAAGTTTAAAACACGCGATGAAGATGAAATGTTGGGGTCATGGGTGAATACATTGAACTCTTCAGGCAACGGAGGAAGTGGCTTAATGTCATGCAGTCGTTTTCCTCGATCCCCACAACAAAACCCTGCTCGTTCACCTGTCAAAAGGACTAAGTGACAATAAGGGCATTCATGTATCCGTCCTCCACGGTTTTGCCCCCATACAAAACTGGGTGATGAGATATTGCCGATAGCCCATGTGATTGTAGAAGAGAAAGCCATGTTATTGTAGATAGGAGTTGGATGTGACCAGATTAAAGAGATTGTTTGTTGTAGTTATGGACAATCACCCTGTGTTCATCAGGATCTGTGAAGAATAGATGTAAACGTGTAATGAATCTCCCCTCATCAAAAAAGAACACGTGAAGCTGTATGAAAAGGTCAGGTAAACCTCATTGGCTGAAAGAAGACGTACATGAATGGGTCCTCTCTGTTGGAATTCCGCGTAGATTTCAAAGGTCATGAAGATGTTAAGATTGCGAACTGCTAACGGTAACACGATCATTATATAAAATCTCGACGCGGCCCATGTCGATTACTCATCTAAGAATGCCGTACAGGCGAATGACTCAGCGGACCATCTGAATGATAAGGTTCATCAACTAAAACTTGCCGGAGATCGCGCCCCTATCTTGGGATGAGACAACGTCGTCACTCCGATAAAGTCCGAGGGTAAGGATGTGATGTCTTAAAGAAAGGGTTGCAGTTTATACGGCGTTGTCTTAGCATTAGTAACCGGACACAGCCCCGTGTAATCTTCGCGTCCTACGGGAGAAGTTATTGGTTTTATGCGTCATCGCCCTCTTTCTAACCCAAGCCGGTCCATCCGGCGCAGCAAATTAGAAAACCCCTGCATACCTATGTGAGCTCTGGCGGAGGCTTGGATTTAAACCTGCTCTGTCTAACTCACTGTGAAGGTCGGCAGGAACAGGTTGTTATGACTTCGCTGGATACCTTGAAAAGATTGTGGACGAATTGGAGCGGTTCGCTGACGGCTTCCACTATGGTTATAGCACTGAGGTAGGAATAAGCACACTTCTGCAATGTCTGTGTACGACCCCATAGCCCTCTGGTGCTCACTTGCTGAGTGGACCCATCATAGCCTGATACAGTGGCAGCATCGCACATATACCGATATGCCATCTCAACAGTACATCACCTGGCATCTGACTGTTCGCACCCTGTTGCATTGGATCGTCTGTTCCTCCGAGTCTCGGGAGTTGTCCCGTTGTGTCCTGTACCCCGAAGTATCACACATGTATCTCTCCGATCCCACCCTCACAGTCACGCGAAGTTGCCTCCCCCGTGCACAATCTCTCCCCTCGCGCTCTTGGGTCTCAACAGTGGATCATATCCCCACGGTCTCGCCATGCCTAACCACCACTCCTAGTTCCATTTGCATGCCCTCGCCACGTGTCCTTGAGAACCCCATTAGCTGCCCGATCCTGGTGAGTCCTGATTCATATCGTGTCACTTATTCACAGGAGATGTTTTGAAAAATATGGGCATGAAACATACCATCCATCTCTGCGCGCGCACTCGCTAATGCCGACTCCACAATATCCACGGTGATTGTATCAAGAGGTTCATCTATTCCAGAGGATATCAAGGGACTGGCGCTTTCCACGTCTAACGTTGGCCAAAGCAGAATATTTCCAATGCCATCTACCTCAGCACGATAGTTGGGGTGTACTGGGTTACAGATAACAGTCATCGGCCGAGTTGTAGACGGAAGAAACGACATATCATACCTAGTGTGTTTGAATCCATTTCAGTAATAATACTGCGTTGATATCATTGGTTTCACTCAGTATTGAAGGTAGCCTGTTCGAGCTGTAAAAATGCTCACCAAGGACCATCCAAACTATCCCCGGCCTTAAGTCCTTCACGTTTCCATAATTTGACATTTTCATAGGTTTCTCCATCCAGGTATATGCGAGTACTACCCACGAGCGCAGCCTGACTGGGAGTCCTGGTACCACTTTCGAGCTGGGGCATGACGGTGTAAGAGTTCAGCTCTTCGCATTTCACTCATACGTTCACAATTTCAATAGGGAGATCAAGTGCGAACGTGAACTGAAACTTATGAGATGCAGTAAATTGGTCTTGAAGATAACCGAGTCCAGCTGCGGATAGTTCCGATATGTTGAATGAGATAGGTAAATTGAGCGACTGGCCGCTGTACCTAAGGTCTGCCTCATACATGCAGACCTATGATGTAGCCGGTATTCCTTGCGACTCGAGAATATTGCAAACTTTATCTTTGAGTGCTGAAGAAGTGGGGGGTAAATCATAAAATATTTGATGACAACCTTAATGATACCTTTGAAAACTTGACAGCAAGTTTCAGATGACAGCCGCCGTCGTCATCTTCTCCAGCCGCATCAGGGATCGTGAAATTGCCTGGGTGTGGGCTGTTTGATAGGTGACATTCTTTGGTTTTCACACGCTGTTTCCGTTTCATAGGTATTTTGCCTTATACGTTTGCCTGATGGCTTGTATTCAGTGGGAAAAGCAACTTGTGTGTAGTTGAATTTCAACCAGAATGTAAGCCAAAAACCACGAAGTCAGACTTTCAACGGCTACCGCGGGGCCAGAACCACGGGTTCGTCCGTGATTATCTTACCAGAAACCAGTGGCCTTCGACTCGGAACAACTCGCTGGTGCCACTGATATTCCGTGATAGGTGAATCCCAAACCATTAGTAATGTCACCTGTAACCATCAGTCAATGCACAGAGGTGTAGGTGTCATCCAGGCTATCACATCCTCCTGGTCAGTTCTTTCCACATAAATCTGCTGAGAATACACTCAGCCATCCTCAAGAAGTATCACAGACAATCAGACAATAATAAATTTACAAATCTGCAGAGAATACACATGGATGTCAAAAAATACATGTAAACACTAAGACAAAATATGTTAAGGCATCTACATCGCACGACGCTTACCACTCCTAGTCATCAAATTGGAGGAATCATCAGCCACAGATGCCATAGTTTCCTTTGAGGGGCTGTACGTGGCAGGCACGCTGGTGTCATCCCTCTGATTGACGTCATCAGCCCTATATTCATCAACAGCTGCAGCTGCGAATTTCCTGCGATGGCGACTGCCTTTATCACCCCTGTCTGGACCACCTCCCCCCCTCCCAGCAATTGTTCCAGACCCAAGGCTCAAAGCAACATGATCCACAACAATGGACAGGCTCCCCTGCTCATTAACATCCTTCAGCAACCCATACACATAAATCGCAGTGTTTATGTTAGGAGCTGGGGTGCGACTCCAACGAACAGAGTTGCCATCATAAATACAACTGGTCACCCAAAAGTGAACACTGACAGCACAAAAAAAAAAACAGATAAGACATGAACCCCAACATGAACAACTTTGTGCCATCTTGAACATAGTCAGAGACAGCCAAGTTAAAAAAGCACGTCTTAGAATCTGCTCCATACTCCGCATTATTGATCACAGCCCCCACCCCCCAAATGGCCACAGACGTGTCATCTAGAATGTTATCTTCATAATTGTCGGCCTTTGGATCTCTAGGATATGGTACAATAGATAACACATCCATCAAAACCTTGGAAGATGGGGGGGCGAAGATGCGGCCGACAACGTGGGCAACAGTGTTATCTGGCAACAGACATTCCCCAGGAGGACTATAGACACGGAGGTCGACGGGGATTACCACGTCCTCATGGCAGGTCTGCAAGACAGTATTATAATGACAGTAGTAAGTAGGAGATGCCGTCTGACGACGACCCCCAGTAAGACATAAGTTGGCAGTTAGATTGACGGTAGACATATGTATAGTACAAAAACTATGGCCTGGATTGTGAACTTATACTCCAGAAATCACGTGATCATGTCCCATATCATGCACCAACCCAGAACACCCAAAATACGGATCACATTTGTAAGTATGTTTCAGATAGGCACATCCATTCTACAACCATGAACCTTGGTTGGATTTGTAATGACTTAAATTCTAATGACATGTCTCATCTGTAAACATTTCCAATGACGACATGACATGACACAACCGAAAGACAGCGACTTTGCGTCAACTAAACAATATAAATACTTATCCAGAACCCCTACTACCACTCAATCAGTTTCACATCAACCACTCACATGCCCGGGTGCACAACTAAAGCAACAGAGAAAAGGGGCAGGAGTAGAAATGTACGACAACTTAACTCCACACGTGAGAATGGCTAACGTCTATTTCAGACCAGTCGCCCCGAAGTCTCAATGGAGACCGCAGTGGACCAACTGATCGAAGTCTTCGAGACTACGTACCCTCCTTACCATCTTCGCGGCCTCTCTGCTAGAGACCGCATGTTGCCGTTGCTGAGAGACATTGAAATCCTGGAGTACGAAGTGACGACGCTTCCTGTGCCTGTGGAAGCTTTAACGCATATCACCAATCATATCCAATGCGTGAGAGGCCACTTACTGGAAATAGTCAACAACGATGGATGAAGGTACCGATGATGGGTACACAATAGTGAAAGCGAATTGAAGCAGGAGACGAAGCAGTTCACCATTCAGCCAACTACATGTATTAATAGCAGACTACATTGTTTTTTGCCTCCCTAGTCGTCGAACGATGCATAGCCGAGATGATCACCTCTGCAGCGTAGGGTAAGTATAGGACAGTGTGTGAGAGAGAGAACGCACCCCACGCATATGGGTGCCAGCGCTGGAAAACCCGCCTGGCGATAATACGGAGGCAAGTGTGGACATGCTCGTGGGGGACAGTAGGGGCAGACATGCGTGAGCGGGTGAGGCGAGGGGTGAGTTGCGCAGGGTGCGCTGGGTGCGTACCTCTCCGGATATGCAGTGCGCAGCCTCGACGTTCCCCTCGACCATCCAGTCCACGACGAGCGGCCCCAGGGTGAGGGCCAAATCGAAGACGGACGTACGTGCGGCGGAGGTCGGCGAGGGTGTGGGGGATGCGCAGCTGAGCGGGGATGGGAGCGCGCGGCTTGGTGCGGTGGGTGTGCGCGGGTGGCGAGGAGGAGATGGGGCGCGTTTGACGGGGGTGGAGGGTGACGTGCAGCGGGTGCGTGCATTGGAGGACATAATAGAATGTCAAAGGATGAAAGGAGCGGAGATAAAAGCCCGGGTACTGCATCCAGGGATGGAGACATAGAGAAGAGAAGCGATGGGGACTGTATTGGCTGCATCACGCAGCCACATTGCGAAACAGAGTAGCTGCGTTGCAGTAGCAAGTGTGCTGCCGAGGAATATCATGATCACAGCCCCACGCAACTGATGAACGCGACATGCGCAATTGCGATGTGGTTGAGGGAGGAGGATCGTTCAGGATGCAGTGCAGGTCGCAGCTGGAGAGCTTCTCGATCCAATGAAATCGCCTCCTCCAGGTCTTCGCATGGACCGTACTTCATGCCACCCTTTAAGACATTCCAAACATTAGGGTCTCCCTTAGACACACCGCAGCAAACCGTACGCACCTAGTAACCTCGTCCACAAATACACCCAAACCTTCGGTGATGCTGTTCACAGTTTCATAGGCGTTATAATTCAGCTTTCATGCACATGTCGTGTGTTGACGGATAGTCTAGAATCTGTTAGATAGTCGTGTTCTTCGTGTTCACCGTTCTTCAAGTCGTGCTGTGCGTGTTGACACGTCCCGTTGTATGTGGTCATTGCCGTTTATTGGTAACGTTCGTGCTCTGCCCAGTCCCCGTCAGCTACCCTCGCCCTGGCCGGACTCACCTGGCTGGTCGTGGAAGCCTCACCGGTCAAGGAGTGTTTAGCAGCAGCTAAAACTGTAAGAAAACAGGTTGTTCGATATATTCAGGTGAGCGTTTTCCCCAGGATATTGTCGTGCTGAGATTTATCGCATTCCTTACCTTGTAGAAGACGAAGAGCTTATTGGAACTCTTCTCGAGTCCAATGAGCGCATCATTCAAGTGTTGAGTAGTGTACTCTTGGGAAAGAGGAGGGGCACAGGAGGCTGATGAAAGAGGAGGGCGGGTAGGTGCAGACAGGGGAAGGGCACTGGAAGCAAAAATTACGTCATCCCGAAGGATGAAAAAGGTGGTCGACCTCCCGCGGTCCTCCCACGATTTGCACCAAGCCTTTTTCACTACCTCTGAACCGTCCCGACGCAGCCAAGTCAAATAGTCGCGGTCTGCTACATGGCGGCTGTGTATCATGCGCAGCCTCTCTGTAGCACACCGCGTCTGTTCGACTTGGCTGTGTTGGGCCGGTTCCGACACGGAGGCTCTAAAATGGGAGAAGCCGTTATGTTCGTACAGAAGATACCCATGTTGACTCTGATGGGTCGACTCGCAGGTAGTTATTACACGACGATACAATAGTGGCGCTGGAAAAAAAAAATATAAACTTGATCATGACAGTGGATGTCTATGCTTGCCCTCCGCCCTCGCTTTCTGTTTTTGTCTTGTGGATTTTATGTCTGACCTGGACTGAGGACTCATATAAACCGTTCTCCTAATGATTATTTATTCTCTCTTATTTTTCGTATACTGGGCGACGCATATGTCTAGATCCAGTGCACCGGTTCGTAAGGACAACCCCTGCACATTCTGACATCGGTCTTCAAAGATCTCCGCTGTCGTATTATTCGGTGGCTTCCACTCACAAAGCTCACGTTTGAAGCTGTCGATCCAAAAGTCTTCCAACGGTACATCCAGAATCATGGGGTCGACGTGAACCGATTTATCGATCACTCCCAAGCGATGCAGCTTGCGTGTCTTGGAGCTGAAATTTGTACAAACGAACGAAACATTTTAACTTCCTGGACAGAAAGGGTAAATGAGCGTTGAGCAGCATGAATTATGGCGAGGTATACCACGCTAGCAGCAGCGTTAAGTGGTCGCTGCAAGCAAAAATATAAACACTAACTACTCACTACGTCTGACCTGAAATAAATCGACACAATTTAGAGTTAGCTACCTCTTCCTGCTCGCGCTGCACGGATTTGGGTCTACGCGAACGAGACCCTCTTGTGAACTGACCGCAATTAAAGTCCCTGACTGAGAATAAATCCGTACTAAAGAAGGAAGTGCATTAAACGGGGGGAGATAACTGGGGAATGGTTATGAACCCACTCGCACAAATGCAACCGCCCCCTTACCATTGACACTGACTGGCGATGTCATCTGTATGTGACAGCTGCGAGAGGCAAAAGGAGAAACACAAAGAAGATACCACAATGAGTAGCCACTCAGAGCAGTCAATATCCTTGCTATATTGGAAAATAGAGTGATGTAAAGAGCTTCACATGGTTAGTCGACCGCTTACCTCCCTCGTCCTGGGTCACGTGAGAGAGAGACAAACGGTGAAGGCTGGTCATGAGTCAACGTCGGCAATAACGATGAACCAAGAGCTTGGATAAAATGAAGAAGCTACGGTGAGACAAACGGTGACGATGCGCGGAAAGGTTTCACGGCAAAAATGATGAAGCGACAGTGAGACAAATGGACCTGTAGCTCAAAAAGGTTTAATGACAAAAAAGAAGAACGAAGAGTGAGACAAATGGAGCCGATGCTCCCAAAAAAACAGAGAAAGCCGAGACAAACAGGGGCAAAGGAGCACAAACTTTCACACATCGTATGCTTAATAGAAGAGTAATATTTCTATGAAGTGGGATGAATAATTGCAATTGGCATCAAATGGAAACAGTGTTGATCAGCGCACCGAGCGGTCAGTGCACTGTGGATTGGCGGCTGGCGCTGACAGCGCACAACGCGCGGACATCTGGCGCTGTCAGGAGAGATTGTCAAAGGTGGTCACATTCAAGGCTTTCAATGGCTTGCCCGGTGTCACTATGAGCGATTTCAAGTTGCCCAGTGATGACCCTGCTGGTGGCATCACCAACTCAACAGATAGTATGATTCCTTCGCCCGTGTAAGTGACTTGCGAAATTTTTATTCGTTCTACTCAATGCCAATTTATTATGCCAGGCAACTAGGTATCCAGCTCGGCACCGTCTCCTTCAATTCATTCTGCAACAACGTACTAGTGGGTCGTAAGTATGACTCATGCCACATTTTTGCTTTCTAACTCATCTGATTTAGCTCTGAGTGGGACCAATTTATTCCTCGCTGCTGGAGTACCAGCGCAAGCATGCGCTGACGGCGCCGAGTACCAGCGCACGCCTGCGCTGACAGCGCCAGTAGCAGCGCACGAGTGCTCTGAGTGTGATGTGCACCGGCGCACGCGTGTGCTGACAGCGCCGGGTACCAGCACACTTCTGCGCTGACAGCGCCGGGACCAGCGCAAGCCTGGGTTGACAGCAACGTGCACCAACGCACGCTTGCACTGACAGCGCCGGGTACCAGCGCATGCCTACGCTGACAGCGCCGGTACCAGTGCAAGTCTGCATGGACAGCGACGTGCACCAGCGCAGGCCTGCGCTGACAGCGCCGCGTACCAGCGCAAGCCTGCGCTGACAGCGACGTGCACCAGCACATGCTGCGCTGACAGCGCCGGGTACCAGCGCACGCCTGCACTGACAGCGCCGGGTACCAGCGCATGCCTGCGCTGACAGCGCCGGTACCAGTGCATGCCCACGCTGACAGCGAGGTGCACCAGCGCACGCTGCGCTGACAGCGCCGGGTACCAGCGCACGCCTGCGCTGACAGCGACGTGCACCAGCGCACGCTGCGCTGACAGTGCCGGGTACCAGCGACCGGCGTGGTGCACGTTGCTGTCAGCGCAGGCATGCGCTGGTACCCGGCGCTGTCAGCGCAGGCCTGTGCTGGTACCCGGCGCTGTCAGCGCAGGCTTGCGCTGGTACCGGCGCTGTCAGCGCAGGCATGCACTGGTACCCAGCGCTGTCAGCGCAGGCCTGCGCTGGTACCCAGCGCTGTCAGCGTACACTTGCGCTGGTACCGGCGCTGTCAGCACAGGCATGTGCTGGTACCTGGCGCTGTCAGCGCAGGCATGCGCTGGTACCCGGCGCTGTCAGCGCACGCTTGCGCTGGTACCAGCGCTGTCGGCGCAGGCGTGGCTGGTACCGCGCTGCCAGCGCACGCGGTCGCTGACAGCGCTGAGTACCAGCGCACGCCTGCACTGACAGCGCTGACAGCGCCGGTACCAGTGCAAGAGTGCGCTGACTGTGACATGCACCGGCGCACGTGTGCGCTGACAGCGCCGGTACCAGCGCAAGCCTGCGCTGACAGCGACGTGCACCAGCGCACGTGTGCGCTGACAGCGCCAGTACCAGCGCAAGCCTTAGCTGACAGCGACGTGCACCAGCGCACACTGCGCTGACAGCACCTACGGCGGTCGGTGTGCACAAATATTATCCCAACTCCACGCCAAAGGGAAAAAGTCCTGTTCGTGTGGCATTGCATTTTGCGCACACGCGCAATTCACCGCAAAGTGTTGCTGGTGCTTTCTGGCACAGTCACGTGACCTGCCCTCATCTTAAATCATGATTTGCTAGTCTTTGAAGCCAGGGAATTTTTTTTTTTTTTGGCTAGTATGATGGATGGGACCCTTATAAATGATTCTAGGTAGATTTTCTGGCCCTATATAAGATTCTGATCATCATTATTTTCAACATTCGAGTTGTTGATCGGTTGTAACTCCGCAGGATGAGTCACCCTTTCCCAGGCTGTGGTGCAGTGGACTCCGGAGGTCATGTGATGTGTCTACAACCACCCATGTTGTGTAAGTATTTCCACGCTGAGTTACGGTGAAAGCGAAATAGATGTCCGAACACACTCAACGTGGGAAATACTTACACAACATGGGTTGTTGTAGACGCATCACATGACCTCCGGAGTCCACTGCACCACAGCCTGGGAAAGGGTGACTCATCCTGTGGAGTTACAACCGATCAACGACTCGAATGTTGAAAATAATGATGATCAGAACCCATCCATCATACTAGCAAAAAAATTCCATGCCTTCAAAGGCTAGCAAACCATGATTTAAGACGAGGCCAGGTCACGTGACTGTGCCAGAAAGCACCAGCCACACTTTGCGGTGAATTGCGCGTGCGTGCAAAATGCAATGCCACGCGAACGGGAGTTTTTCCCTTTGGCGTGGGCGCGGGATAATATTTGTGCAAACCGACTGCCATAAGCGCCGGGTACCAGCGACCGCGTGCGCTGGCAGTGCCGGTACCAGCGCACCATCCAGTGCATGGTCAACACACTATTCCAATTTCTAGACAATTCCCCAACCCAGGAAATCCTCAGGAAATCTTTGAGATATTGTGAATTTCCTCCTCGTAGAAACTGAATATTTACTATAATTTCCAGAGTCAGGAAATCATAGAGAAATATAAAATTTTCACAAGATTTCCTGCCAAGATTTGCAGAATTTCCTAATATTTTCCTGTACCAAAAAACTCTGAGGAAATTTAGAATTTACTCATGATTTCTTTATACAGGAAATCATGGTTAAAACTGTCAGTTTCTGGACTCAGTTTCCTCACGATTTCCTGGACCATATTTTTACAATTTTTATACAATTTCCTGAACTTTGGAAACCCTTGTAAAACATTAAATTTCCTCTAAATTTCCCATCCTAGGAAACTCTCAAGAAACGTGGAATTTCCATAGAATTTTCAAGGGGTTTCCTGACTTGAGAAATTTTGCCATGCCTCCAGTGTCTTTTATCAAATTTTCCCATCATCCAAGCTTGTTCCCTCTCCAACTCACCTTTATTGGCCTTGTGTGTAAGGTTGGTGATTTTAGTGCATGGGAACCACCTGGTGGTTCCCATGCTTAAAATTAACCTGTACACCACATCTTGGTCACCTTCAGAGCTGGTTCGGCTACAGAATTGTAATTTACAATTGGAAAATCCAATGCCAATTGGGATGGTGCAGTCTTGCGATTTCATTGCTGCATTTCAGTCCACCGAACGCAACACCACCACCTGTGTGATTTTGTTCAATTTCACCAAAACCAGCCTAACACTACACTTCTGTCATGTGACAGCGTAGTCAATGTTGCATCGTTTGGAAGCATGGCCTGTCTCGATTGAGACAGGGCACATTGGAGAGGCTCCATAAACACTGGAAGGCCACTCAAAGGGCCATTTTGTTGGTGCTTACAGGTGCCCTTGCCACTGCTATAACATTTTCTATCAAAAATGGTACTTAGACAAAAAAACCACTACCTAATTAAATGTGCATGAACTTTGTTGCCAGTGCAATGCAGTAAAAGCAAGGGTCGCCGCTGCCTTCTGATTCCACTTGAGTACCTCACGTGCTTGGAGGAGAGCAACGACCAAATTGATACTTTCCTTTTTGGGCTTGTCCGAGCTGGGAGTGGCCATGATGCAATGTCTAGGGCGGTGTGGTGTAATGATGGAAAGCAATTTGGTTTTTGAAATAATGTGGAATTCAGGTCAGAACCAGAATTCCAAATTACCCATGAAAATTGCAATAGCAAAAGTAGGCATTTTCCAAAATTGTGCCAGCCGAACAGTCACACAATCTCACGTGATTTCCAGAATCATCTGGAATCGACATCATTTCATTTTGGCTGTGCGATTCCACGCAATTCTGTAGCCAAACAGGCTCTCAGCATGCCCTTGTGCTATACACAGGTATTAAGCCACTCCCTTACACTCTGTGAACTGCCTGCAGCTGTTTGCCTGGCAAACAGCTGACTGTGGTCACTGCAGTGTCTTGAAAAAGACCACTGCAATCTGTAGTAGTTTTCTCTACTATGGAGGTTAATCGAAAAGGTCATGTGATACAGCATATACAAGTATATAATATATATTATAAGAGTATTAATAACAACATATATGAATATATAGTAGTATTTATAAGGAGAATAATAGATGTTATTAGAAGATTTTGTATATATTTAAACATCTCGGAGATATATATCCATATGAGAGAGTAGTAGAGTACAATATAAAGTAATAAATACTTGGATAAATATTTCTAATAGATATCAGTAGGAGTATTAGTATGAATAGTTATACTGATATAGTCTATATTAAAAGTTGATAGAAAAATTCCAGGAACAAAGCCAGAGGTGAGGTGTGGGACAGAGGTGGCAGTGGATATCCCCATCAAGTTCAAACACCCACCCCACCAGGCAAGCCCAAGCCCAGGCTTCCTATTTTATCACATTTCCCTGCCTCTTCACCACGTTGTACCACATGTTTCCCCGCCTCTTCACCACTTTGACACCATGAACGCCCACCACACACATGCTTATTGCAACCATCGGCATGTTAGCATGACACACCGTGCATGTACTGGAGCGCCTTTTTTTCCCTCGGCAATGTTCAACTCCAACTCCGTATGATCATCCACTGTCTGTGTCATCCTCCATGGCTTGACTCGGTCAGTCATTGGTGATATCACCACATCAATATCTCCGGAGCAGCTCCTCACATGGTTGCGTTCCCTTGTCAGGCTCAACTGGTGGGGGAGTCCATTCTCGCTATTAGCGTTCTGTCTGGTGGACTGACAGAACACCTCTTTACCATTTTGACACCATGAACCCTGACCCCACCACACACATGCCTATTGTAACCATCGGCATGTTGGCATGACGCATGAGTTAGCCAAGGTCTGCGAGACTTTGGCTAACTCGTGCATCATGCCGACACGCTGTCCATGTACTGGAGCGCCTTTTTTTTTCCTTGGCTGTTCAACTCCGACTCCATATGATCATCCACCTCATCGTCCATGGCTTGACTCGGTCATTGGTGATATCACCACATCAATATCTCCGAGCAGCTCCTTACATCGTTGCATTCCCTTGTCAGGCTCGACTGGTGAGGGAGTCCATTCCCGCTATTAGTGTTCTGTCTGGTGGACAGAATCCTCTCACTTGTTTTTTTTTTCTTTGGACGATTGGACAGGACACACACCACCCACGCACCCACGACGCCGCTCGAAGTTGCCACCTCCCACGCTGCCACCTTAGGCTGTCCTCTGCTCCCCGCAGCACCCTCGATCACATACGTGCATGCCGCTGCCGCTGCATAGACGAAGACAGCCTGCGATGGCCCGCGATGCCCCATGCATGCACACAGGCCTGAAGCCCAGCCAGACGCTCCGGGTGGTGTACCAGTACGAGTCCGCACCGACGCCACCGTACAAGACTACAAGACCGTCGCATCCGTGGGCCGCGGCATTCAAGCTCGCAGATGTCCTTCCCCATCAATTTTCAGATACTAAAAAACATGCAAGTATGTGAATAAGAAAAAAGTGTGATCGCCGCCCTCTTCACACAGCTGTCATAATCCCACTCATACGTCAAAGGACAAGGTGTTTTAAAAAATATCTGGATTTTTTGAGAATCTAACAGTTTTATTTTAGACACAATCAAAAAATAATATTTTAACATTGTGGCATGCAAGCCGAGTGATCATGCGGTGGGGAAAACGCGAGTGCAACTGGGAGTCGTGGTGATACGCGCGTACAAGTTTTCCCCAAGTGATTTGAATTAATCGCCGACCCAATTGAATTCCAACTCCTTTCCTCCCACCATGATCACGGCCAAAACAAAGAGCTGAGACAACAGGTAATGGGGTAGTACTAAGCAAATTCCAGGGGAAGCGGAAGTTGAGTAGACAATGCGTGGGAACTAACTAATTGGGAACAATGGGACTACAAGGGGGGTTCAGGGTAAGGTAGAACAATGGCACAGAACAAGGGGTCGGGAAAACATATCTGACAACGAAACACAAGGAGGGCCGGACATATGGTCTTGATGAACGGGAGGTGGGTCCGGTGGGTCCGAGTAATAGAGTCGAAAGAACAAGGGAATAGAACAATGGGCGGGATGTCGGAAATATCGGAGGGGCGGAAAGTGTAGCGGAACTGAAGGTCGGAAGTCGGAAATGAACGGTCGTAACACTCGAACAGCGAATTGGAAGCGCTCCGCAACTATCTCGAAGATAGGCTTGGCAAGGGATTCATCCGCTCTTCCCAATCACCTGGTGGCGCCCCTGTTGTGTTCACGAAGAAGAAGGATGGTACACTGCAAATGTGTGTGGACTACGAGGGTTGAATCGTATCACGCGAAAGAACAAGTACCCTATCCCACTCACTCTGTTATTGACCAACTCAAAAGCGCGAACATCTATACCAAATTTGACCTTCACGCCGGGTTCAACAATGTTTGGATCACCTCTGGCCAAGAGTGGAAGACAGCCTTCCGAACTCGATATGGGTCCTTTGAATACCTCATCATGCTGTCCAGGTTGACGAATGCCCCAGCTACTTTCCAGCACTTCATGATTTTATGATTAAAATATTAGATGGTGCCTTTAGCAAACAATCTCTATTGCTTAGCGGTTGGGACCGCTATGTCTGTCCCTCTCCTGTGTGCTGACTAAGCCTCTCGAGACGCGTCCGGCACTGATGGATGGAGGTCACATGACCGTGTCGACGAGAGAATGGTGTCGATCTAAGAGATAACTAAGTCAAAAGGCTTTGCTTTTGAGGTAGTCTAGAGTAAACAGTAATAGTGAACTCTCAACGAAGAATTGGAGCAAACTATCGAGATCTAGGTCCTGTAGCTATCAAACAAGACTACAGTGACTTCAAGGGGTGAAACAGTTGATTCTGGATGATTGATTCATACAGTCGTAGTAGCTACTTATACTATACTAGTGGTAACTACTAGTGTTCGAGATAGTGAGTTGATGGGTCGAAAAACTACTTGTAACTAGAGGGGTGACTAATTATAGTCATAAAGTCATGGGAGTGATGGGGATAGTATCAGGGTTGTTAAGCTTTGGAATAGAGTCTTGTACCTATTATACAAAGCCCCTGTCTACATGGTGTCAAGATAGTAGTCAGCTGGTCGTGTCATGGAGCTCAATAGGAAATAGAAATTAAATCTCTCCTGCCTAGCATAAATGCTAGGCTTGGTGATGGGGCCACTCTCTCTGCGCCTCTTCTGTGGGGCAGCTGATTGAGTACACCTATTAGGGATGACATTCTGAAGTCACTCCATGATGTCCGGTGCTCCTGCGCAGTCTACACTCCTCTGCGGTGTTTGGTGCCCGCACTTCCTCAGTGCCTGTGGCCTGGCACCTGTCAATGTCATGGCCGATGCCATCAGTCGATAGGCACGCTGTCTCTGATCGGCCGCATGTGGTCGACGCCCATATCCCTGTATCTTATCTAATCTGTAGATAAGATAGCCGTTCGTGATGTCATATATCTGTCGTCTGTGTCGATGTCCGTCATAAGTGTCGTTCCTATTCTTTTTAGTTGTTTTTCTTTCTTTCTTTTATTAGCTTCTTTGTGTACATAGATGACTTAAAATAAAATAGTTGCGTATATCATAACACATGAATGATATCTTCCAAGACATGGCTGACGTCTTTGTTGTCTATATCGACAACATCCTTATCTTCTCCAAGAACAGGAAAGATCACTTGGAACATGTCCGAATGGTCCTCACCCGTATTCTGAAGCACAACCTCTTCATAAAGCCTGAGAAGTGCCTCTTCCATTTGGACTGGGTCGAATTCCTTGGATTCATCATCTCTCCTGTTGGGGTCTCCATGGATGTCGAAAAGACAGCTGCCATTACAAAGTGGCCTGTACCAACAAACATTCGCGAAGTCCAATCATTCCTGGGCTTTGCCGACTTCTACAGAAGATTCATCATTTTGTTCTCAGACATTGTCCTGCCGCTCACTCGCTTGACCAGAAAGGATACTCCGTTCGCATGGGAAGCGAAGCAGCAGGAGGCCTTCAAAGCACTCAAAGCCACATTCTCGAAAGCCCCAGTCCTCATCCACTTCGACCCGAGTAACCCCATCGTCATCGAGACAGACGCCTCCGACTACGCCATCACGCTATCATCTTGCAGGTCACCCCCTCCGATGGCGATATCCACCCGATCACCTTCTATCCGCGAGGAATGGCACCAGCCGAGGTGAACTATGAGATCTACGACAAGGAGCTCCTCCCCATCTTCTGCACCCTCAAGCAATGGCGAAATTACCTCGAAGGAGCATCTCATGTCATCCTCATCCTCTCCGATCACAAGAACCTGTCATGACCGGTTTATTTCTCCTACTGCGCTACCTCCATGTTCCCCCTCGTCACTCCCTAGCATCTTCGTCAGAGTTCGCCGCACCTGCCGACCACTCCTCCTCTACATCCACCCTACTCGCTGTTCGCCTCATCCCCCGAACCGCTGTTCGCTGCTCGCACATTTCGCCAGCAGGCACGCCATCAAAAATGATCGATACCAATCACCCGGCATGATGGTTCATCATTAGCCCCATCATCTTCTTAATCCAACCCCATTGGGTGTTCGTATGGCCAATGTGTGTTCGCAGGGCGTCCCTTCCATAGGTCGTGCGGGATCAACCCAGTCAACGAAGAGTCCGTGCAGGGTAGCATGTATGCGGGTCCCAAGACATGGTTTTGTCCATAAGTGCCTTCGCCCCCTTTTACTCTCCGTCGTTCCACGTTCGCATTCTTCCCTCACTCTATTGTATGTTTATTCCATCTCCTTAGTATCGTGACTGCGCACCCCTATCCAACCCTGACTCGTGACGGCCTCTTTCCTATTCGCTGATACCATACGAGCATTCGATATAAGTAGTTTACATTCGCATGTATATTCCCCAGTTCAATTATCATACATCGTGCATCTTGTGCAAACTTGACCTCACTGTGATCATCGTCTTAAGCCTTCTCTTGGAGATTTCTATCTTTGACCAGCAAAGGACTTAGGCATCACTGGTGAGTTCTCATACTTCATCTTCGTTACCTTAGCCTTCGAACCATTTTCTGTGCTGTTGGCGAAGGTCTCCGAAGGAGCACCTTCGCCAGCGAAGGGATTGTCGAGACTTAGACAGCCCTTCCGTGAGACCTTGCACGTTACATCGTCAAGAACCACGGGCTATTTTGCTACGACTGTAGATAGGGCGAGCCCCGTTTAGGCGAACCCTCTTACCTTGTGAACATTCATTGGTTCACCTATTCGCCGAACGGCATACTTATTCGCACAAGTTATTCGGGCATTCGCTGTGTTCACTAATACATGATATTAACGCTTGAAAACCAATCTTGACAGAACCTCGAGTACTTTGCAACTACAAAGCAGCTGACCCGACACCAGGTTCAATGGTCCGAACACCTGTCAGGTTTCAACTACATCATTCGCTACTGAGCTGGGCGACTTGGCAAAGCCTGATGCTTTGACCCGTTGGGGCGATGTGTACCCTAAAGGGGGGGATGGTGCTTATGCATTTGTGAACCCTCACAACTTCCAATCGATGTTTAAGACCGGGCAACTCATTCGCGCCATCATCCTTGACTCTGCATCACTGTTGACATCCATCCAACAGGGCCAGTTGACCGAACCCCTTGTCCTCAGCCCACATCAATTGTCTTCAGTCTCAGTCATTGGCAATCACCCCTTCGAATGTGAAGGCAGACCCCTGGTCACTTGGAAAGGATGCCAAAATGTTGTTATACAAACAGTGAATGTATGTCCCCGATCATAATGATATTCGCTTGGACATCCTTTGCTCGCTGCATGATCATCAGTTAGCAGGCCACCCAGGGATCAGCAAAACGATGAAGAACGTTTGGAAACAGTATCATTGGCTGAATATGTCCACTTTTGTCGCCAACTACATCGGCTCCTGTTCCAAGTGTCACCACGCCAAATCCATTCATCACAAACCCTTCGGTCCTCTTCGCTTCCTGCCCATCAGTCAACGACCTTGGGACTCTATCTCCATGGACTTCATCGAGGGACTCCCACCGTCAGATGGACACAACATGATCCTCGTCATTGTTGACAGACTAACGAAGATGGCTCTGTTCATTCCGACATTTTCAGACATCGATTCGGGGGACCTCGCCATGCTCTTCCTTCACCACGTATTCGCTAAACACGGTAGTCCCAGTGGCATCATCTCCAATCGAGGGAAGCACTTCATGTCTCGATTCTGGACCTCGCTCTGCAAAATCCTCAGCATCAAAGGCAACCTTTCTACAGCCTACCACCCCCAAACCGATGGACAGACCGAACGAGTGAACCAAATCCTAGAGCAGTACCTCCAGGTCTACATCAACTACCAGCAGGATGACTGGGTCAACCTCCTCCCCCTCACCGAATTCGCCTACAACAACACAGCCCATTTGGTGACCCAGGTCACACCCTTCTTTGCCAACAAGGGCTTCCATCTGAAGCTCGAAGTATCTCTCACTTCAGTCGCCTCCGAAGATGCTTATTGCCAGTCGGCAGATCTCAAGGACCTTCACCAGTACCTTCAAGATCAAATAAAGAAATCAATTACCCAGTACACTTCAGCCACAACCAGTCGCTGCATTCTGATCCCTGAGTTTCAGGTTGCTGACAGAGTATGGCTCGACTTGCGAAATATTCGCACAAAATGGCCTTCGAAGAAACTCGACCACCAAAGACTTGGCCCATATCCTATCATGGCTAAAATATCTTCTCATGCGTTTCACTTATGCTTACCTTTGGACCTTTGCCAGATCCACCCTGTGTTTCATGTATCCCTTCTCGAACCCGCCATGACATCTACTATCCCAGGGCGACATGCAGACCCTCCACCCCCTATCAAAATCGACTCTACCGACGAATAAGAAATCACGAAAATCCTCGATAGCCGCATTCGCCGAAAGAGATTGGAGTACCTACTAGAATGGAAGGGATACGAACACACCCCCTAGGCTACGTCTTGGGAACCCTCTTCAAATGTTACTAACTTGGCTCGCAGACTCGCCAAATTTCATGCAAAGTATCCAAAGAAAACCAAAGCTTAGAACCTTGTAGAAATCCAAGAAATCCAAGAAAATACGCCTCTGTTCATATTACATCTAGAGAATTGACTTCATTAATACTCCCCTCACTATCGCCTAAACCCCTTTAGTTCATTCGACTCCACCATCGGACACCCCGACCTCTGCACCATCTTCTCCACCAGCCCTTCCGCGGCTCGCGGGTGTCATGACCTGTCTATTTCTCTTACCCCACTGTCTCTATGTTCCCCCTCGTCACTCCCTAGCATCTTCGCCAGAGTTCGCCGCACCCACCGACCACTCCCCCTCTACGTCCACTCTACCCGCTGTTCACCCCATTCTCCAAACCGCTATTCGCTGCTCGCGCATTTCGCCAGCAGGCACGCCATCAAATATGATCGATACCATTCACCCGGCATGATGGTTCATCATTAACCCCATCATCTTCTTAATCCAACCCCATTGGGTGTTCATATGGCCAAAGTGTGTTCGCAGGACGTCCCTTCCATAGGTCATGTGGGATCAACCCAGTAGACGAAGAGTCCATGCGGGGTAGCATGTATGTGGGTCCCAAGACATGGTTTTGTCCATAAGTGCCTTCGCCACCTTTACTCTCCGTCGTTTCATGTTCGCACTCTTCCCTCACTCTATTGTATGTTTATTCCATCTACTTAGTATCATGACTGCGCACCCCTATCTGACCCTGACTCACAACGGCCTCTTTCCTATTCGCTAATACCTTACGAGCATTCGATATAAGTAGTTTACATTCGCATGTATATTCTCCAGTTCAATTATCATACGTCGTCCACCTTGTGCAAACTTGACCTCGCGGTGATCATCGTCTGGAGCCTTCTCCTGGAGATTTCTATCTTCGACCAGAAGAGGACTTAGGCAACTGGTGAGTTCTCATACTTTACCTTCGTTACCTTAGCCTTTGAACTATTTTCTGTGCTGGCGGCGAAGGGCTCCGAAGGAGCACCTTCGCCGGCGAGGGGATTGTGGCTACTTAGACAACCCTTCCGTGACACCTTGCATGTTACATCGTCTAGTGCCATGGGCTATTTCGCTATGACTGTAGATAGGGCGAGCTCCGCTCGGGCAGACCTCTTATCTTGTGAACATTTATTGGTTCACCTATTCGCCGAACGGCATACTTATTCGCACAAGTCTTTCGGGCATTCGCTGTGTTCACTAATACACGATATTAACGCCTAAAAACCAATCTTGACAGCGGGGATGTTCAAGAGCCGTTCGTGATATCTAGCCATCACCTCAAAAAGGCTCCTCGGCCTCGGCACATCGCCTTCCTCAGCAGGGCAAAAGAACATACGCAGTCTCTTCAGCCGCACGATGGGTTCTACAGCCAGTGGTGATTCGCTCGGACCCATGGCCGGTTGCGAACTAGGCAGGGAAACTTCGCTGGGATCGATAGTGCGGTTAGCTTCCCCATCACACAACGGATTTCAGACCCATACCATCTGAGCCTTCCCCAGTCCTTTTCACCCCTTTGGACCCCTTTGATGTGTATAGCGACAGAACGGAACACGTGGCCGAATCGATCTCGGTCTCCACAGGTACCGAGCGCAGGACACACACTTGACTCTCCAGCCACACCCTCACTTCCTGTATCTCTTTTGCTAGCTCCTCCACTTTGGGTGGTTGTTAAAACCTTTGGTCAACCACTTCCTCGACGTGCAGCACCTTCCGAAGTTCAGCCTAGGCCTCACGAATGAGCGGACAACTAATGGGGATAGGAAAATAACTACTCACCTGAACTTCCGCTGCATCGTCCACCCACTGCTCCAAATCTTCACGCGACTCCCCCCAAAACTCAGGCTGAACCTTCAGCATTGCCTGCGATCAATCGAGGAGTGTTGGGTACCTAGGAGTCGTCATAGGGAACCGTGCGTCTAGCTTGGGTGCTTGGATGAGTCCCATAGTCCCGTTCCATGCAGCATTTTTAAACAGGAGGCAGAACCGTGCACGGACCATGCAACGAGGCAGGGCCCAGACTTCAGAGATCCCATCGGGAGACCATTACGTCTTTAAATGCTCTTTCCCCACCCTAGGACGCAATGCCATTGGACTCCAAAGCTAGGAGGGGGGTACTGTCATGACCCGTATATTTCCCTTACCCCACTGTCCCTGTTCCTCCTCCCATCGTTCCTCTTGCATCTTCGCCTGAGTTCACCATACACTCCGACCACTCCCCAACTATGTTCGTTCCACTCACTCTTCGCCACATTCGCCAAACGACCATTTGCTGCTCACATCATTCACCAGCAGGCACGCCATCAGACATGATCGACACCCTTTACCCAGCGTGATGGTTCATCACTTGCCCCATCACCTTCTCGATCCATCCCCTTTAGGTGTTCATATGGCCAGGATACATTCGCGGGACGTCCTACCCGTAGGACATGTGGGATCAACCCAGCAGACAAAGAGTCCGTGCAGGGTGGTGTATATGCAGGTTTCAAGGCGTGTTTTCATACATAGGGGCCTTCGCCCTCTTTCCTCTCCGTCGTTTCATGTTCGCACCCCCCTTTCACTCTATTGTATGTCTATTTCATCTATTATATATCCTGACCGTACACCCCTATCCAACCCTGCCTCCAGGCGGCCTCTTTCCTATTCGCTAGCATCATATGAGCATTCGATATAAGTAGTCTACATTTGCATGTATATTCCCCAGTTCAATTATCATACATCCATCTTGTGCAAACTTGACCTCGCTGTGATCATCATCTTGAGCCCTCACCTGTAGATTTCTATCTTCGACCAGAGGAGGACTTGAGCACCACTGGTGAGTTTTCGTACTTCATCTTCATTACCTTGGCCTTCAAATTATTTTCTGTGCTGTTGGCAAAGGGCTCCGAAAGAGCACCTTCACCGGCGAAAGGATTGTCGCTAGTTAGGCAACCTTTCCATGACACTTTGCATGTTACATTGTCAAGTGCCATGGGCTGTTTCACTACGGCTGTAGATAGGGTGAGCTCCGTTCAGGCAGCCCTCTTATCTTTTGTGTTACGACCGTGCATTTACGATTTCCGACCATCAGTTCTGCACACTTTCCGACCCCCGATAGTTCCGATATTCCGCCCCTTGTTCTACTCCCTTGTTCTTTCGAGTCTATTACTCGGACACACCGGACCCGCTTCATCATTTATCAAGACCATATGTCCGATCCACCTTGTAGTTCGTTGTCAGATATGTTTTCCGACCCCTTGTTCTTTGCCATTGTTTTACCTTACCCTGAACCCCCTTGTAGTCCCATTGTTCCCAATTAGTTAGTTCCCACATATGTCTACCTGACTTTCGCTCCCCCCGGAATTTGCTTAGTACCGTCTCATTACATGTTGTCTCAACTCCTTGTATAAAAGCCTCTCATGTATGTCTGTTATTCTGCAATCAGATAATCGCCTTCGACACTTGATTTCCTTCGCTCCATCTCCTGTTCTTAGCACAGCGAGTCTAGCAAGACCTCCATCTCTCCGCTTTCTGCCTTCCGTCTTCCACCTCAGTTCCAACTCAAGTTCTGACTAACTCTTAGTTCAATACTTTCTGACCTCCAACCCATTTCCGACATACTTAGGACAATAGTTCATTGGGGGCACAACGTACAAGTTGAAGCCGCGGTCCTTTCCAGTTCCGACTTAGCAGAAATCTCGATACGTAACAGTATTATCTGATTCCCACCCGATAACTATCACTATGCCTCCTCATACCACAGCTACTTCAGCTCGAGCAGGAGCTGTCGAAGCTCTCTCTTATTTTGGCAACCTTAGATCTGCAGCACCAAGGCACGCGGAACCCTCCAGCAGCTCTTGTGCCGACGATGGGTTTTCCAACGCTATTCCACAACGCTTTGAAGAAGTTCCCAACGATAATCCCGACGACAATCCTGACTACGACGGAAACTCATCGAGCAGCAGCAGAGAACAGACAGTAGCATCATTCCGACGCCCAGCACCACCTCCACCACCTCCACCAGGACCACCTCCAGGCGGCCCTCATGGTGGCCTCCCCGGTGGTCCCCCAGGCAGTCCTCCACCTCCAATTCCCGCCAACCCAGTTCCACCCACACCAGTTCCGGATATTGCACAAGCTATCGCCATGCTAGCCGGCCAACTACAGCGCCCGGCCCAAGCTCCACACCCCAAGACAAAGGTCCGTGAACCAGATCAATTCGACGGTTCCGACCCCAAGAAGCTCCAGCCTTTTTTGGTCCAGCTTCAGCTCAACTTCCGCGATCGTCCCAACGCCTTTCCCAACAACAAACGAAAGGTCAACTATGCCCTTTCCTATCTCTGAGGCACGGCTCTCGACTATTTCGAACCCGCCCTCATGGATCCGTTTGCCCTCGTTGACTGGGCTGACGATTACCACAATTTCATTTCCGAACTCCGCAGCAACTTCGGACCATTTGATATGGAAGCCGATGCAGAAAATGAACTCGATAAGCTTTGTATGAAAGACACTCATAAGATTGCTAAATACATCGTCACGTTCCAGCAGCTCGCTCCTCGCGCCAGTTCTACATGGGCCTGCCATCCCAGATCAAGGATGAAATCGCCCGCGTCAGAAAACCAGCCACCCTAACCGATCTCCGCAACCTAGCCCAATCCATCGATTCCCGCTACTGGGAAAGACATTCCGAGATCGCTCGTGAAACTTCTGCCCAGAGCAAGAACGACAAGTCTTCCGACAAGAAGTCTGAGAAAGACAAGAAGAAGACGAATTCTGGAAACAACAACTCCGGAAACAACAACAACAACAGTTCCGGCTCCAACTCTGGCAACCGGAACAACACCTCCACACCATGCAACAACCAGGCCTCTGGTTCCAACACCAACACCCGGAAAAGCACTCCCGACCTTTCCAACAAACTTGGGAAGGATGGAAAGCTAACCCCTGCAGAACACCAGTGTCGCATGGACAACAACCTTTGCCTTTTTTGCGGCAAAGGCGGTCATGTCGCTCGCGATTGCACCCGAGCTTCTGCTTCCACTGCTAAGGCCAAGCGCCCCGCAGCGAAGACGGAAGAGAAATCCGAAGCAACTCCCGCTACGGATGCAAAAAAATAGTCAGCAGTCCTCCAGTCTCCACACGAGCTGAGGGCTGTGTTGACCCCATTCGTGCGACAAATGAGGTTAAACTCAACGCATCCACTCTTTTTTCCTCCGACTCCCTCTCACTTCCGCTCACTTCCGACACAATTTCCGCACCCCCGTTTATAGCATTGATCGACTCTGGTTCAACTCATTGTTTCCTCAATTCCAACTTTGTTTTGAAACATAAACTTCCAACCCGCAACATTCCGATAATTCCGCTCCGCCTTTTTGATGGGTCATCCAACACGGCAATTTCCCAAGTCGTGGACCTGTCCCTCCGTTTCGCTACTGGGGACAACCATGAAGTTACGTTTTACGTTACTCCGCTAGATGCTAGCTGTTCCGTTGTACTAGGACACAATTGGCTCACCCGATATAATCTGTCGATTAACTGGGCATTGGGTCAGATACAGTTCCGTACCCGGGATCAACTTCCGTCTATTCCAACATTGTCCACGAAGATGGCTCAGGCCTCTTCTGCAACTCTGCTCGTGGACTCAGTTCCACACTCCGGTCCCGCTTTAGCACCTCTGTCCCTCAAAGCTCCTCGAATTGCGCTCGTTTCCGCCACCGCTTTCCGCGTATTGCAACGGCAAGAAGATACAACCGTTTTCCAGCTTCACCTTTCCAATTCAGCTTCAGTCAAGGCTCGTTCCACCTTGACTTCCACTCCGGTCGATATGAGCTCAGTTCTGGAAGAATATTGTGACTTCCCGGACGTGTTCAACAAGGCCAAAGCCGATAAACCCGCTGAACATCGTCCTTACGATTTGAAGATAGATTTGGAAGAAGGAGCATCTCCGCCTCTTGGACCGATCTACTCCCTTTCACAAAGTGAACTCCAGACTCTCCGAGAGTTTGTCAATGAACACCTGAACATGAGCTTCATCCACCCTTCGCTGTCTCCGCACGGCGCTCCGGTCCTTTTTGTCAAGAAGAAGGATGGATCTCTCCACCTCTGCGTCGATTTCCGCGGACTTAACGCCCTCACTAAGAAGGACAAATATCCGCTTCCGCGCATTTCCGACCTCCTCAACACTCCCCGCAGGGTGAAGATCTACACCAAAATTGACCTCCGGCACACTTATCACCTTGTCCGCATCCACGAAGGTGACAAGTGGAAAACCACCTTCCGCACCCACTACGGTGCTTTTGAGTGGGTTGTCATGCCTTTTGGTCTAACCAATGCTCCTGCCGCTTTTCAGCGATTTATGAACGACGTATTTTCCGACCTCCTCGATGTATGTGTTCTAGTCTACATTGACGACATCCTCATCTATTCCGACACACCGGAAGAACATCGGGAACATGTCCGCGAAGTACTCCGCCGTCTACGCAAACACCATCTCTACGCAAAAGCAGAGAAATGCGAATGGCACTGCAACACGGTCGAATACCTCGGCTACATCCTCTCTCCAACAGATCTTACCATGGCAGAGGACAAAGTCAAGGCAATTCAAGAATGGCTGGAACCCCGACGTGTTAAGGATGTGCAGTCTGTCCTTGGCTTCGCCAATTTTTACCGACGTTTCATTTATAACTTTTCCGACATTACTGTTCCGCTCAGGCGTCTCACCAGGAAGGGTGCCCCATGGAATTTCACTCTGGAATGCCATTCCGCATTTGAAGCCCTCAAAGCGGCCTTCACTATGGCTCCTATACTTGGTTTCTGGATTCCTGATGCCCAGCTTGTACTCGAAACCAACGCTTCCAACTACGCGCTAGCCGCCATCCTTTCAATCATTTCCCCCGACGACAGAGAAATTCATCCGATCACCTTTCATTCCCGCACCTTTTCCGCCCCAGAACTCAACTACAACGTCCACAATAAGGAACTACTTGCGATCTTCGAAGCCTTCAAAATTTGGCGACACTACCTCGAAGGTCCAACTTATAGGATCGACATTGTAACGGATCATAAAAACCTTGAGTATTTTGTGACTACTAAGATTTTGACTCGTCGTCAAGTCCACTGGTCTGAATATCTCTCACAGTTCAATATGGTGATCTGCTTCAGCCCCGGAAAGCTCGGAGCAAAACCCGACGTGCTCACTAGACGTTGGGACGTCTACCCAAAAGAGGGAAGTAGCGACTATGCCAGCGTTAATCCGCACAATTTCCACCCAGTATTCTCCACTGAGCAGCTGGCATCATCCCTGGGTGCCACAGCATTGCAGTTTCCACTACTCCGTGCCTCAATCATAATGGACACCGAGTCTCTCCATTCCGACATCCGTTCCACACTTCATTCCGACCCTATCTCCACAACCCACCTTGATGACCCAACCAGTCCTGGATGGTCCCTCGATTCCGACAGATTTCTCCGCTACAAGTCCTGGATCTACATTCCAGATACCAACGATCTACGACTTCGCATACTCCAGCAAAGCCACGATCACCTGCTCTCAGGACACCAAGGCCAAAACAAAACCCTCGACATAATCCGACGAACTTACACTTGGCCTCTTCTCCGCACGATGGTCCAAGACTACTGCAAGTCATGCACCACCTGTATGCGCACCAAGCCTCAACATCACAAACCCTATGGCCTCCTGAAGCAACTTCCGATCCCGGAACAACCCTGGAATTCAATATCCATGGACTTCATTGAGAAACTTCCTAAGTCATATGGCTATGATACCATTCTAGTTGTCGTTGACCGCCTTACAAAGCAGTCCATCTTTATTCCGACTTACGACACCATTACTTCTGCCCAGCTCGCACAGATCTTCGTGCTCCACGTCTTTTCCAAGCACGGAATCCCCTCCCATGTCACTTCCGACCGTGGATCAGAATTCGTGTCATCCTTTTTCCGCACACTCGGCAAGGCTCTCGACATGAAACTCCACTTCACTTCCGGTTATCATCCTGAAGGTGACGGACAAACGGAATGTACTAATCAGACCCTCAAGCAGTACCTCCACGTCTATTGCAACTACCAACACAGCAATTGGTCCAACCTCCTTCCGCTTGCGGAATTTGCCTACAACAATGCGCCTTCAGCTACCATCGGGATTTCGCCCTTCTACGCTAACAAGGGCTACCACCCGAATCTCGCCATCCACCCTGAACATGACCTCGCCTCTGCAAGAGCCCGAGATTTCGTTGTGGAACTCGACGACCTTCACCAGCACCTCCGAGAGAACATTTCCGCTGCCCAAAAGAGATACCAAACTTCCGCTGATCAGAAATGCCTTCCGCAACCGGCATTCGAGATAGGCGACAAAGTCTTTGTCAAAGCTGAAAACTTCCGCACCACTCATCCCTCGAAGAAGCTCTCTGAAAAATACCTTGGCCCTTACAAGATCATCACTAAGGCCGGCAGTCGTTCTTTCACCCTCAGACTTCCTGACAATATGTGCACAGTACACCCGGTATTCCACGTCTCCATGCTTGAGCCCGCAGTTCCGAATACAATTCTGAATCAAGAACAACCTCCGCCTCCGCCAGTGATCATCGACGGAGAACCAGAATATGAGAGCTCGGAAATTCTCAACTCCAAGCTCGACAGACGATACCGCTGCCAACTCCAGTACCTGGTAAAGTGGGCAGGCTATGAAAACACCGACGAAGAAACCTCCTGGATTTCCGCCACGGAACTAGATCACGCCTCTGATCTTGTCTCTGATTTTCACAAGACATATCCTGATAAGCCTGGCCCCATTTCCACGCCATAGTCATTTTTCCGATCCCACTTCCGATACCCTCTTTGATTCTTACAGTTCTCAAGTTACCTGTCAAATCCGATTAATTTTCCGTTACGCTAATCTCCGACTTTTCAAGAAATTATTTACAAGTACTTTGACCCTACTCCTCCATCATCGTTTCTGCCTCGACCTCTTTCTCCGCTTCTGGACCTCTTTCTGCCTCTCATACCTTGACCCTCACCAACTCCGTTTCCACCCTTTCCCTCATTTCCATCCTCTCGCTCGGACCTGCTTCCACTCCAAATCCCTGCTCCCGCAGTCACGTGTCCATTCGATCCTGGAACAAATCGTTCTGCCAATGCATTTCCCGCGTCAGCTGTTCCAAGACTGTGGACATCACAGTCATTTGGTTCTGTATGGACAGAACCTGGTGTTGTTGGACCTCCGCCATGTCAATCAAGACATCCCAGATTTCACGCTGCTGTTTCCTCATGGCCCTTAAGGACCCGGCAATGTCGAGGAGTGGGTAGGACATAGTAAACCGGTTCAAAACTGCCTGCTCCAATTTCCCAGTCACCAGAAACGCTTCCGCGGAATTCCCTCCACTCGGTCCCGGTTTTGACTTTGGCGTCAACCCTTCAACCTTCTGTTTTTTTCACTCCACCCTTGAGGCACACCCGTCCACGACACAGCGCCTTTTCTTGTCCCGGCACTGATCGCACGATGTTTCCCGTGGATTGCTGGACCACGTGCAATCCAGCCCCTTTGACTCGCATGGGTCACAAGGAGCCTTCTCCTTTTCATCATCATCTCACGTTTTCCACTTCTTAGTCGCAGGATTCTCTGGACCTAGTTCCCACAACTCCAGCATCCGATTTAACTTGTTTTTTCGAGCCTTTTGGAACTCGTCAGCCCGCTGTTTCCGTTCCACCACGAGGTTCACCAAAGGAGCGACTTCCTTTTGTTTTCCTTTTCCCTCGGGAGGCGGCATACTTTCCGCCGAAGATTCCGAGTCTGCTTCAGAATCGTCCTCAACAATTTTTTAGAAGGATTTTCAGTTAATACAAGGAAAGCTCTGCTGGACATCTCCGACTCACCTGTTGTTTTTCCACCTTCTCTGTGGCAGCCTTGTCCTCAGCAGCTTTCTTAGCTGCGTTCCGTTTCCGCTTCTCCTTGCGGATATGCTCCTCCTCCTTGCGGCCTTCACGGTCCCTCCTCTCCTTCTCCTTCCTCTCCTTCTCCTTCCGATCTTTCTCCCGGCGTTCTTTTTCCTTGCGCTCTTTCTCCTTATGCTCCTCCTCCAATCGCTCTTTCTCTTTCCACGCAGCTTCCTCAGCCTCAGCCAGTTCCTTTTGCGCAAGCATGTCAGCGAAGTGCTGCTTTATCTCGGCACTCATCATTTTGGAGAAATTGACTGGAGCACTCATGATGGATCAGAGAGAAGACGCGTTGGTTTTCCCACCTATCTTTCAAGCCCCGACACGTTTGTTCATAAGTCACGTGATCCGACTTGTGGTCTCGTGGGGCTCGACTTTAAAGGGGAGATACTGTTACAACCGTGCATTTACGATTTCCGACCATCAGTTCCACACACTTTCCGACCCCCCGATAGTTCCAATATTCCGCCCCTTGTTCTACTCCCTTGTTCTTTCGAGTCTATTACTCGGACACACCGGACCCGCTTCATCATTTATCAAGACCATATGTCCGATCCACCTTGTAGTTCGTTGTCAGATATGTTTTCCGACCCCTTGTTCTTTGCCATTGTTTTACCTTACCCTGAACCCCCCTTGTAGTCCCATTGTTCCCAATTAGTTAGTTCCCACGTATGTCTACCCGACTTCCGCTCCCCCCGGAATTTGCTTAGTACCGTCTCATTACATGTTGTCTCAACTCCTTGTATAAAAGCCTCTCATGTATGTCTGTTATTCTGCAATCAGATAATCGCCTTCGACACTTGATTTCCTTCGCTCCATCTCCTGTTCTTAGCACAGCGAGTCTAGCAAGACCTCCATCTCTCCGCTTTCTGCCTTCCGTCTTCCGCCTCAGTTCCGAGTCAAGTTCCGACTAACTCTTAGTTCAATACTTTCTGACCTCCGACCCATTTCCGAAATACTTAGGACAATAGTTCATTGGGGGTGCAACGTACAAGTTGAAGCCGCTGTCCTTTCCAGTTCCGACTTAGCGGAAACCTCGATGCGTAACATTTTGAACATTTATTGGTTCACCCTTTTTGCCAAACGGCATACTTATTTGCACCAGTTATTCGGGCATTCACTGTGTTCACTAATACACGATATTAATGCCTAAAAACCAATCTTGACACATATGCATTGAGTTTGTAAAGGTCTACCACGAGGCAACTGTTTGAGGCTCTAGGAGACATCAGAGCTGAAATACTTGCCATCACACCACTTCCACTGAAAATATCCATAGTAAGTGCAAAAGTGTCTTGCTGCAACTCCCATGCAAGGCAATAGGAGTCATCAAACACAGTCTTTCTTCCATGCCCATGCAATGATGGAATGCATGCTTCAAGCAACTGCTGCAACTTGTCCGTCCTTGTTGGGGGAAGTTCAAGACTAATCATGCTATATGGTGCTCAATGAACCAGACATTTGCACACTACTGTATTCTCATACCTGTGAGCATAACCACCATCCCCTACATTGTAGAGTAGACAGGGTTTCTGTTCAGCAGGAAGTTGAATCACTCCACCACAACAATGACAGAGTTTGTGAATTTCGAGCAGAATACAGATGTGGCCTTTAACTCAAGGCTGAGTTCAATGTATAACGCAAGAGGAGAAAGTAACTCGAGGTTTGACTAAATGACTCAAAGTCGGAAGAGATATCACAAGAAAGGTTGGTTATTATTCATCTCATACATGTGCAGCTATTTATGCTAACTCGGATAGGGGTCTCAATACAGAGGGTCGGACAACAAGGGACTTTGAATGTACGTGTGGCCGGTACATATATGTAGCCAACACTGAATACTTCCTGCAGAATGCACACTTGGTTCATCCTGATGATGAGGTGGGAGGGTGTATACTGGATTGATGATGCGATAGATAAGGCTGAGATGTAGGTGGAGTGGAATAGGAAGGATAGATGTGACTCAAATATGATGGAGGAAAGATAGGGTCGGTGAGATGGCATCGGATTGGTTCATCCTGGTGCTCAGCTACTCGAATGTGCAATGACTTAATGTGTGCCTCGACTTGACTTGTCGTGTGGGTCTAAGGGCTCAGAAATAGTGTGATGGGCTCAGCTCAGCTCGGTGGATGTTGATACTCAGATGTAGTTTCGACTCATGCCCTGTGTAATACTCAATAACTCGAATGTGTGTGTATATGCGCTTCAAGGTGCTTGGGATGGAATTGAATGTTGATAGTCAATGGGAAGTCGTTAATATAGTCGTGAATAGAGTTGTTATAGTGGGTGTTATGAGTCATTAGTATGCATGAAGTCATGAAATAGATCAAGTGAAACCAAGTCCATAGCTGCTAAAACTCTCCTTGTGACAAACAAAACTGAGATTCTATCTTGGTCAGACTTTCAACAAGATCCTTGAGGACCTGCTCATCCACTGACATGAGAGGTGGTCTGTTTATGCTGGTCATGATCCCAGATGCAGAGTAAAATTGGCTCTCTTTACATAAGTTTATGTAAGGGCTCATTAATTCCTTGGACCACTTGGCAAGAGGCATGCTTGGCTTTCAGAGTCATCGATTCATCACTAATCCATGATGCCAGTCTCTAACATTCTTTTCTCTCTACAGGTCAATATCTATGGGTGTGTTGTGGACCTGAACCTATGTCCATGTGATAGCCTTGTGGGATGTCTAAGGTTGTGGGTAACCACTCATGCTGGTGAGGGATGGCTCCCACGGTCCTACCACCACCACCACTGCCCGATAAACTCCAAGTACAGTCTACCACAGCATTGTTAACAACCATACTTGAACAACTTAGTATTTTGATACATGGAATTGCTCTCCCTAAGACCAAGGCTGCTAAAATGGTGACAATCTCTCTCAATGCCCTGTACCAAAGCTGCAACCTGATCTCTATAGCCCAATCAACACTCAAAGACTCTCAACATGACCAACATCTAGCCAGTATTTATAAACATCTGGGATCCATCTCCATGCACTTAAGGTAGAGGCAGCTAGGAACCAGCGCCCATATGTAATATGGGGGCCTATGTCACATGAGCACAAAATCTGAGGGTTTGAAATCTTCTTCTTTTTTAGCAACATAAATTATGATATAAAATCTCTATCTCTTCCCAGATTTCTGAAGTTCATATAGGATAGTGCTTGGAAGGATGTGGTGCCTATGGTGCCACTGGTTAGCCCAGACAGCTTGGGAACCAATAAACACCTTTTGGTGGGCAGCGCCCCAATACTGCTAAGCTCCAAAACTATATAGAAATAAAAGTATAATTTTTTTGACACTCCAACTTTGTAAATGCAACTCCTCTACCAACTTTGAGGAATTGAATAAATTCTTTGCAACAAATGATAGCCTGACATATAGGGAATGGATTCTAGGCAAAATATATGAATTATCTATCTTGAGTAATTTCTTATAGGCTTTCTTTGAACGAGCCTGCTGGCTTAGGTAAGGGGGTACCAGTTCCTAGCTGTGTCTACCTTAGGCCTTCCAAACACCATGCAATCCACTGGAAAACACACCTACGTATCTGTCCTTACCTCACCCACTATGCAGGCCCCACAGCCTTCTCCTGACCCCAACACCTTTCCACAATATGTAGTTTGACCTTACGCTTGTGCAATCCAACTGCAACACCCCAATGCTTTCAGGTCTGTCCAATGAGGAGCTAAGAGAGGAAATCTGCAAAGCCATTGAAGATACTGAGTGCTGGTTTGAAACAAGATCGTACACAACAGATGCTGATGGAAATGAGGATGTAGAGAGCATCCCACCACAGATCCATGCTGCGGGTTGGTACTGGAGTGGGGATATATGGGTTGTGACTGTCATAAAAATATCAGTAAGCCGTCACTACCACCACAACCTGTCCAACCGCCGCATATACGTTGCCCCGCGTCTCATATACACTTCCACTCACACCACCCACATCTACCTGAGCCCACACACATCGACATGACACACCACATCATTCCTATCGCTCCACTGATTCGACCCTGACCCAACACCCTTGGATCCACCCAACCCGAGTCGCAGCCTGAGCCCAAGGGACGTTGATCCACACAGGAGCTAGTTGTTGAACCACATATCTACATATCTTCCATATGACTTTCCTTTCTAAATCACAACCCATGTTTCTGATATCTATGATCACCTACACCCCTCCCCATTCGATAGACCAATCCCCTAGCTACCGCTGTCTCTGGACCACCATACTCCCGAGTCCAGACACTTCAATCAATCCACGTGTTCCCCCTCCGCCCTTCATGCTGCAGCACACCTTGTAGCTATATAAATAGTTCAACATGTATATCCACATTCTCCAGTCAATCTGAACTCATGTTGAACCACACTGGTATTTTGCGATGCACAGCATTGCGTAGTTGTTACTGAGGAGGATACACATACTGTGTTTCCTCTATATCTTCACTTCTATAAACCCACTCGATTCGACTTCAAACCGAAGTCTGAATCCAAATCACTGTTCTATTAACTATCAGCTGCTCTTAATCTTTCACAGATTAAGAGTCTCATCATACTCACCATGGCACAAGCAACGGCAACGGCACCGGCGCATATCACACCGAAACATGATATACACAAGTTCAGGGACATCAAACCCAAACTGGGTAAGGACAACTGGATGTCCTGGAAGAGGGAATTGTTAGCGACTGCGAGGGATAGGGGATTATTCAAAATTATCACCGGTGCAGACCCTTACCCCACAGCAGCTAACCAACAGAGAGCCATCACTACTGGAACCAATACGACCAGTGGAACGATACTATCACAGCTTCGGGACGATTGGGACGACAGGAACAATGTGGCTTACAGTCAAATCTTACTCTGCATATTGCCCGAACTCCAGATGGCAATCGACACCACCGACAGATGCGAAGAAGCCTGGAAGATACTCATAAGGAAGTTCGAGTCTACTGATCCAAGCAAGATCAGCATAATCAGAACCCGATACGAAAAATACCACATGACCGACAGGCAAACGGTCTCAACATACATCACCGTCATGAAGGAATTCAGAAATCAGCTTGCAAAGATGGGTGAACACATAGCCGATTCCACTCATGCAGCCACAATCCTCAGAGACCTCCCGGAATCGTGGAGACCTATCGTGCAAACGATACGAATGATCAGTAAAGATCCGGACGATATCGAGGAGCGTTTGGAAGCGCACAAGGCAGATCTAGGGGCCGTCGAGGTGTCAACACAAGCCGCCACCGCGTTCGTCGCCCAATCCCGACAACCTAGACGACCATACAACCCCTTTCAGAGACCACCCAACAACAACGTCCACAACAATACATATGCACAGCAAAACCGACAGATGCCATATCAAAACCAGGGGATAGGCTTTCACTGCAACAATTGTGGTAAGCCGAATCATTCAGCAGCAAGGTGCTACATGCCTGGAGGAGGACTCGCGGGACAAGAGCTGTGGAAAAGGGGGAGTGACGTACAGGGAGGAGGACAGGATCAGAACACAGGTAATGACCTCAACAGGCCGACCCCAGCTCCACAGCGGCAACACCCGGGTGCCACTGACTCAGCCCGACTCGCCAGCATACCTAAAAGGGATATCGTCATGATGGCCCATGCCGAAAACACAGACAAAAGTATGATGATATCAACTGACCCATCAGCACTCTCTGCAATTCAGAATGACGTCCACATGTGGCTGATCGACTCTGGAGCATCGAGTCACCTGTGCGGAAACGCAAGCCTCTTCGATGAGCTACACCCCACACCGACGATATCCATCGGAACTTCCAGCGAAGAGTCGTTCAACGCTGACCAGAGGGGAACCATCAGAATAACCATACAGAGCGATGGGAACTCACGGATAATGCCACTAGCCCTGACACTGCAGGACGTCATATACGTACCGACCCTCAAGGTGAACCTACTATCGGTCGGACGAATGATGGCAGCTGACATTGATGTAATATTCAGTAAGACCGACACGTCGCTACTGATGGGAGAGGAGATCATAGCCAAGGGAACGAAGGTTGACAACTTATTTGCTTACTAATATAATGGGTGAATATGGATGTTGTGAATCGATAGAAGTGTAATTCAAGTCCCAAGTGGAACCGAATCAAGATACGTTCGGGAGTATGAGTATCTGGGAGTATGGGAGGGCTATACGTGTTCTGACAGAGGTATCGCAAGTCCAAATGCGATCTGAGATGAGTAGGTTCTTTGGGAAACTGTGAGTTCAATTGACTGGAAGGGGGCTACCGGCGCCGGTAGGGATGTGTGAAGTGAGTATACTACGGGGGTTGGAGTGCTGGTTGCTGCGGCGTGTACATATTGTGTCTATCGAATGGGAAGTGGTGTGTGAGACTGTAATATCAGAAGCATATGGTGCATGTGGGGAAGAGAGAGAAAAAGGTAATAGTCAGTGCACGGTGGCTGAGCCACCGTGCCACTCCACGGATCAGCTATGCTTGGGCTCAGGGACGGGTCAGCGGGCTTTGCATCGGGCATTGGATGGTAGTGGTGTGGATCATGGTCATGGGGTGCGTGTGGGCTTGGGTAGATGTGTGTGGACTGGTGAATAGTTGAGTAAGGATTGTGGGGGTATGCGCATGGCATAGGCAGAGGGTAAGGAGGAATCGTGAGAAGAGAAAGGGGAGGGGGGTCGTGCGTCCATAGATATGATAATATTTGCGACACTTACATGGCTCAACCATCTCCAAAGGATGAGTCCGAGATAGCGGCATACACAAAGAACCTGACGAACTGACTCTATGGCATCACATATTAGCCCACACAGCCGTTTCCACTATCGAAAAGATGATAAAGAAACATACCAGCACAGGGCTACCAGATCTCGACACTCAGCACAAGATCAAACAGTGCGCAAGCTGTCCACATGGGATGCAAATGAAAGTGCCGTTCAAGCAAGTCGAGGAGCTGCTGAAAAGCATGGGCGACATCATTCCGTCAGACCTATGTGGCCCTTTCGAAACGTCCATCGAGGGTTACAGGTACTTCGTGACTTGGATCGATCACGCCACACGATACGCCCGCATCGATTTCCTGAAAAACAAGGAATGTCAGAACATCACCGAGTCATTCAAGAATTACATCGCATGGCTAAAGAAGCAGAGGGGAGCAGATGTGAGGAAGATAAGGTCAGATAACAGAGGAGAATATATGGGAAGGGACTTCAAACACCTGTGCAGTGAGCTCGGAATTATTCACGAGACAACGAGCCCTCACACTCCAGAACACAATGGAGTGGCCGAGCGATACAACCGAACCTTACAAGAAGGCGCACTTACTCTACAACACAACATGAACCTATCGAATAAATTCTGGGTATCAGCTGTGGACACGGTGAATTTTGTCAAAAACCGACTACTGCACCACAGACTCGGCATGTCACCATATGAGGCACTATGGGGAAGCAAACCCAGACTTGACTGGTTGCGCGTATATGGATCGAGATGCTGACATTGCTACTGAAGGCGACGAGGAAGAAGGGGGACTTTAAGTCAGTGGAGAGAATTTTTGCAGGGTACTTCGAGGACTCGAATACATACAAGGTGTGGGTACCACGCACCAGGACGCTGATAAAGGCTAGAGATGTGATATTCGACGAGTTAAAACACATCAAATGTACCACAATACAACTCATCGACGATGACGATACCCCTTCACTCTGGGTAATCGATGGCGAAACCCAGAAATGCATCAAACAGCCAGAACCAGATCACGACGAGGCGGCGGATGACGACGATGCAATTCCACCGTGTTGGGTGCATTTATGCTCCTGCACCAAAATCAAGCATAATATGTTCGATTTATTGTATGGTGTTTCAATCTCTTCTCATATTGTTCTTGTACCATGCACTCACTTCTCTGATTATTTTCGAAAATTTTCAGTCACTCCCTATCTCTCTATTCCACTTTGATATTCCTATTTTCACAGGCGGCTGCACCCAGCGGAGTTTGAAATGACTTCGACGCGCGAGCTCTTGAGCGCTAAAGGGCCGGGTGCATGTATATGCCTTCTGAGACAGAATAATACTCCTCTCCCAGTGACAATAAATTCACTGAGAGAGGCGAGTAGTATCTTTCATATTTACATAGCATGTTGACTGAAAATCATGTAGTGTATTTGATTCTAGGTATTATATTAATATCCCAGTGACAATAAATTCACTGAGAGAGTGTATTTGATTCTAGATTTCTAAGAACTCTACCGAACCTTCCCTGCCATAGCCCCTTAGTTGCTAACAAGGGTTATGGGCCCCGCAGACACTTCGCAGAAGCTTTTGGGTGTGGAGAAGCTTGCAACAGATGGAAGTAATTGGCCTCTGTGGCAAGCTACTCTCACAAGTTATTTTGAGTCCAAAAATCTACTCAGGCATATAGAAGGGAGAGCTATTCGACCTCCTGATCCTCCAGTCATGCCCCCAGGCCATATTCTTACAGAAGCTGAGGAAACTCAGATTAAGAAGGCTGAGGAGAAGCTGGAGAAGTATCTTGCCAGAGAAGGACAGGCAAAAACCCAAATAATCGTCTCAGTGTCAGAGTCACTAGCTCTGATGCTACAGAAGAAGCATACAGCAAAAGAAGTCTGGGATGCATTGGTCAATGAGATGACCAAAAAGCCCAAGATGGTCCTCACCAACCTACAGAGACAACTTCACAGTATGAGGTGTCCTGAGGATGGAGACTTGAGAGATCACTTGGACAAGGCCCAAGACCTCTATGCTCGTCTTAATGAGATGGGAGCCAGAATTTCTGAAGGAGAGTTCACAGACATCATCCTTGCGTCACTTCCACCCTCCTATGAGGCAGTTATGAATGCCCTTACCACGTCGCTCGAAGAATGTGGAATGCCCTTAATGCCTGATGATATTATCAGAGTACTAAAGGCTCAATACGACAGGAGAAAGACCCTTAATATTTCACAAGAAGAGCAGGCATTTATTGGTTCATCTACCAAAGGGCAGAAGGGCCGGCAAGACCCGAAGGTGCATACATGCACTAATTGCCACAAGCCTGGACATGCTATTGAGAGTTGCTGGGCTAAAGGAGGTGGTAAAGAAGGCCAGGGGCCACGTCAGAAGAAGAAAGCCAAAGCCAAGGCGAATGTTGCCGAAGAAGTGTCTTCTGAGGAGGATGAGAGTGGCAGTCCAGCCGCTTTCGCCAACTTCGACTGCTCCAATTTGAGTAGTTTATCTCTGGACACTGTTGTTATCCTCGACACTGGAACGACCGCACATATGACCCCTCACAAGAATTTATTGAGGGATTACAGTCCATTCTCACAGCCGCACACAATTCGTGCAGCCAACAAAGGCACTTTTGATGCCTTCGGTTCAGGCTCACTCATGCTATCTAATAAGGTTGGAGATAAGACTGTGAACATTACATTGAAGGATACGTTCTACATGCCCAAAATGGCTGTTACCCTCATCTCGATCGGCCAGTGTGATGATGCAGGCTATAACACTCAAATAGCCGATCAGAAATGCACAATATCCAATTGTAAAGGCAGGATATTGATGCAAGCACCGAAGCTGAATGGCTTATATCGATTTGACTTACAACACACAAGTGCCGAAGCGCATATATGCGCATCAGCCATGGAAATACATCAGAAAATGGGGCACATTTCACAAAAGTCCCTACAGCATTTGCTCAACCGTGGCATGATATTAGGCATTGAATTGAGCTCAAAAGGTGACAAGGTTGTTTGCGATGCGTGCATTCAAGCCAAGATTGCACGTAAATCACTTCCTCAAGAACCCAGAAGCCGATCTTCAAAATTCGGTGTGACCATGGCTCTGTCCAGAGATTCCTATCCACTGAGCTCTTTTGGCATGGGCTGCTAGTTTGTTTCCCTCTTTGACTTTAACGTAGACTTCAATTCCCCACATGTGTATGTCCTTCAGGTTCGGTTTCTCATGATGGATCATTTCAAAAGGGGTTTTGTCTGGCAAAGCTCTTGTATGCGTCCTATTCCTAAGATAGTTGGCGTGCAAAATTGCATGCCCCCATAGGGTCTTAGGAAGACTTGATTCTAATAGCATGGCACGAGCTCTTTCAACTAGAGTTCAGTTTAAATGTTCAGCAACACCATTTGACTCTGGGGTGTCGTGTACAGTTAACCGATGCTTCGTGCCTTGCTTGGCTAAATGCTGTTCAAATTCTAAGCTTGTGTATTCGCCCCCTCTGTCGGAAACAAGTGCTTTGATGTGCACGTTCCTCTGTCGAAGCATCAAGGCCTCGTAGAGTTTGTATTTTGAAAATGCTTCCGATTTGTTTGCCATCAAATAGATAACCGATTCCCTTGAGTAGTCGTCGATGAAAGACACATAATAGAATTTCTTGTCAATTGTGGAGTGTCTCACCGGTCCCCAGACATCAGAATACTGCATTTACTGGCCTGACTCTCAGAAGGTTTCTGTCGAGCGGAATGTTATATTTGACTCAGAGATGAAGGGGGGCAAAGCTCCAATCATTTCTATTGAAGAGTCACAGCTACCTATGTCCAGAAAAGTGATACAGGCCATTTCGGCGCCAGCACCCATGCCTAGTCGCTTAGTCAGCAATGAGGCAAAGATCGAGGAAATCGACGATAATGAACCAGAGGAACGTCTTGAAGAGCTGCAACCCAGTCAGACTGTTGATGTCAGACCTAAAGAAGCTGCTCCAACAAGGAGAAGTGAAAGGATCCGTCAGCAGCAGGAGCAGCCGGCCCCAAGTGGTCCCGTAACAAGGTCTCAAGCTAAGAGACATGCTGGTGCAGACATCACTACACTAGCTTACAAGGACATTGAGGACCATCAAGACAAACTATTCGAACAAGATTTATCCTCTGAAACTGACAGCATCAGTGATTATAACCTTGCCATCAGTACGCTTTCGACCTCGATCAAAATAAAGATAAAGTGCTGCCGGATTTGAATCAGACCGAGCCTAGCAATGCAGATGAAGCCTTAAATGATCCTATGTGGAAAGCATCGATGGATAAAGAGTACAAGGTGCTACTCGACAAAGGTGTATGGGAAGTGGTTAAACCGCCTCCTGGGGCAAATATTGTCGGAAATAGATGGGTATTCCTCTGGAAACGCAATCCAGAAGGTGATCCCATTACACCTAGATCGAGGATGGTCGCCCAAGGCTTTACACAAAGTTTTGGAGTCGACTACAATGAAACCTATGCACCCGTTGCTCGGATGACTTCCTTACGGATTATATGTGCCATTGCTGCCAGGAACAATTGGCCTATTCACCAAATGGATGTGGACAGTGCGTATTTGAATGCTACACTGCCAGAACCTATTTACATGAGACAGCCGTATGGATATGAGACCGGAGACAAAGATGATGTCCTCCTGCTGAAGAAAGCACTTTACGGCCTCAAACAGTCTGGAAGGGAATGGTACAAACGTCTGAGTGGTGAATTTCTCAAGTTAGGATTCACTAAATCAGCTTCGGATGGAGCTGTATTTTGCAGACGTGGACCGAGAGGACATGCGATCATTGCAACAGCAGTAGACGACCTCACTATCACAGCTGAGAGTCAACCAGTCCTTGATGAGGTGAAGCACGACCTTGCTAAGGTCTTTAGTATGAAAGACCTAGGCGAGATCCATTGGCTTTTGAACCTCAAAATCAAAAGAGATTGGAAGAACAAATCGATTGCAATATCACAAGCCGCATACATCTAGAAAATCATCAAAAAATTCAATCTGGATGATGCCAAAACATTTTCCACGCCTCTCGACCCAGCCGTTAAATTATCCAGAGACCAATGCCCTTCTACAGATGAAGACAAGCAGAAGATGTCGAAAATTCCATACAGACAAGCGATAGGATCATTGATGTGGGCAGCAGTAGCCACTCGACCAGACATTGCATTTGCAGTGTCACTACTTTCTCAATTCCTCGAAAACCCAGGTCTAACTCATTGGAATGCAGTCAAACGTGTCTTTAAATATCTAAAAGGCACGATAGACTACAAATTGACACTTGGGAAGAATCGAGATGGCCTCATTGGGTATTCAGATGCGGATTGGGCTTCACAAGAGCATAGGCACTCATATTCGGCTTATATTTTTTAGATTGATGGAGGGACAGTATCATGGAGTTGTCAAAAACAATCCATAGTAGCCCTATCATCAACTGAAGCCGAATTCATTGCTCTGACTCATGCGAGCAAAGAAGCCTTATGGATGCGCCACTTTATTTCTGAAGTATTCCAACCGCTGAATTGTCCCATCAAACTTTATTCAGACAATCAATCAGCCATTGCCATTGTCTATGGCACTCAACAACACACGAGGACCAAGCATTTCGACATTAGATTATATTTCATCCGAGATATAGTCGAAGATGGAGAAATTAAGCTTGTGTACCTGCCAACGGAACACATGCTAGCCGATCTTCTCACTAAAGGACTTCCTAGTCCTAGAGTGAGAATCCTCAATGAGAGAATCGGAATATATTAAGCTTGAGGGGGCGTGTTGGGTGCATTTATGCTCCTGCACCAAAATCAAGCATAATATGTTCGATTTATTGTATGGTGTTTCAATCTCTTCTCATATTGTTCTTGTACCATGCACTCACTTCTCTGATTATTTTCGAAAATTTTCAGTCACTCCCTATCTCTCTATTTCACTTTGTTATTCCTATTTTCACAGGCGGCTGCACCCAGCGGAGTTTGAAATGACTTCGACGTGCGAGCTCTTGAGCGCTAAAGGGCCGGGTGCATGTATATGCCTTCTGAGACAGAATAATACTCCTCTCCCAGTGACAATAAATTCACTGAGAGAGGCGAGTAGTATCTTTCATATTTACATAGCATGTTGACTGAAAATCATGTAGTGTATTTGATTCTAGGTATTATATTAATATCCCAGTGACAATAAATTCACTGAGAGAGTGTATTTGATTCTAGATTTCTAAGAACTCTACCAAACCTTCCCTGCCATAGCTTCAACCTCAAAGTCAGCGATGGAGCAGATGGTGACAGACATCAGGGGGAGCTTCGACATACAGGATCTGGGGGATCCAACACGTCTACTCGGCATTCAAATCACTCGAAATCGGAGCCTCAGCACTATACACATATCACAGAATGCTTTCATCAATACCATCGCCAAACGATTTGACATCACCTCCGGTCACGCCATGAATTCACCGATGGATCCCAATGTCGAATTAGGCACCTCCACGACACCTTCAGAAATCATCGACTTCACTTATGCATCCATCATCAGCAGTCTCAACTATTGCTCAGTGGCCACATGACCCGACATATCCTACGCCATCAATAAATGCGCACAATACTCATCCAAACCCAATGTAACTCACTGGGAGGCCGCGAAGAGAATTGTGAGGTATCTGCTGAATATGAGGGAGTACGGGATCACATATGTCAAGGAGGGTGATGGGGCAATAGGTTTCGCTCACAATCTGGTGGGATATACGGATGCGGACTTCGTGGGAGATTGAGACGACCGGAAGTCCACGACAGGCTGGGTGTTTACCTTCAACGGCACACCCATCTCTTGGGCTTCGAAGAAACAGAACATGGTCAGTAGATCAACTATGGAATCAGAGGTAGTGGCGGGATCATTCGCAACAGCGGAGGGCATATGGCTTATCAGACTCGGGCAAGACTTCAAACACGACTTCACTCCTATCCCCGTATTCACCGACAATCAATCGTCTATCGCATTCTCCAACGATGGCGTCAGCAGCGGCCGTACCAAACACATCAACGTTCATTTCCACTACACAAAAGAGCAAATAGAGGCGGGCAACATAAGATTACGATACATCAAAACACTCGAAAATCCCACAGATGTTCTAACCAAGCCTCTATCGCCGTGCAAGCACCTCCACATCCTAGAGATGCTAGGAGTGTGTCGGGCTTGAGTGGGAGTGTCATAAAAATATCAGTAAGCCGTCACTATCACCACAACCCGTCCAACCGCCGCATATACGTTGCCCCACGTCTCATATACACTTCCACTCACACCACCCACATATACCTGAGCCCACACATGTCCGCACAACACACTACATCATTCCTATCACTCCACTGATTCGACCCTGACCCAACACCCGTGGATCCACCCAACCCGAGTCGCAGCCCGAGCCCGAGGGACGTTGATCCACGGAGGAGCTAGTTGTTGAACCACATATCTACATATCTTCCATATGACTTTCCTTTCTAAATCACAACCCATGTTTCTGATATCTATGACCACCTACACCCCTCCCCATTCGATAGACCAATCCCCTAGCTACCGCTGTCTCCGGACCACCATACTCCCAAGTCCAGACACCTCAATCGATCCACGTGTTCCCCTCCGCTCTTCACGCCGCAGCACACCTTGTAGCTAGATAAATAGTTCAACATGTATATCCACATTCTCCAGTCAATCTGAACTCACATTGAACCACACTGGTATTTTGCGATGCACAGAATTGCGTAGTTGTTGCTGAGGAGGATACACATACTGTGTTTCCTCTATATCTTCACTTCTATAAACCCACTTGATTCAACTTCAAACTGAAGTCTGAATCCAAATCACTGTTCTATTAACTATCAGCTGCTCTTAATCTTTCACAGTGACATGCAGCGAAGCTGAACAAATTTACCTTGCCTCCACAGTGCACTGCTGGCTTGTCAAGGGACACCCTGTTTTCCAGCTCCGCCACCCTCCCAATCAATTCTGACACCACCCCAAGTTCCAATTCCATTTCTGACTCTGACTCTGGTTCCACGTCCATTTCTGACTCTGCTTTCAGAAATGGTTCCACTTCTATAGTAAGCGTGGAACGCAGCAGGGCCGTGCCCAGCATCAACGTAGGGAGGATACTCATAGCTTCGGTCGTGCAAGACCAAAGCTGTGTAGAGGACAGGAATTATAGGCAGTAGGAATGGACTTCTTGCTCAAAAGAATAGACTAGAAATTAATTCACTCTCTCAGTGAATTTAGTTGTCACTGTAAATATATTATACACTACCTAGAAATTAATTCACTACAGAGGATTTCTAGGTCAATAAATCGAAAGAATGCTAGACTAATTTACTTGCCTCTCTCAGTGAATTTAGTTGTCACTGAGAGAGGGGGAAACTGTTTCACTGCGCATGTACTACTACCCGGCCCTTTAGCGCCCAAGAGCTCGCGCGTCGAAGTCATTTCAGACTCCGCTGGGTGCAGCCGCTTGTGAAAGTAGGAATAACAAGATGAAATGGAGAGATAGGGAGTGAGTGGAAAATTTCGAAAATAACCAGAGAAATGGATGCATGATACAAGAACAACATGAGAAGAAATTGAGAAAGCACACAACAAATTGGATATATTATGCTTGATTTTGGTGCAGGAGCATCAATGCACCCAACACGCCCCCTCAAGCTTAATATATTCCGATTTGTTCATTGAGGATCTTCACTCTAGGACTAGGAAGTCCTTTGGTGAGGATATCTGCCAACATTTGTTCGGTTGGCAAATAAACGAGCTTGGCTTGTTGATTTTTGATTATATCTCGAAGGAAATATAATCTGATGTCGAAATGTTTGGTTCTCGTGTGTTGTTGAGTGCCATACGTGATGGCAATGGCTGATTGATTGTCTGAATAAATTTTGATGGGTCTGTTCAGTGGTTGGAATATTTCAGAAATAAAATGGCGCATCCAAAGAGCCTCTTTGCCCGCATGGGTCAGGGCGACGAATTCGGCTTCAGTTGATGAGAGGGCTACTATCGACTGTTTCTGGCAACTCCATGAAACAGTGCCTCCATCAATCTGAAATAAGTATGCCGAATACGAACGCCTATGACTCTGTGAACCCCAATCCGCATCTGAATACCCCATCAAGCCGTCTCGATTTTTTTCCAAGTGTGAGCTTGTAATGCTTCGTGCCTTTCAAATATTTGAAGACACGTTTGACTGCATTCCAATGTGTGCCCCTGGATTTTCGAGGAATTGCGAAAGCAATGACACCGCAAATGCAATGTCAGGTCGAGTGGCTACAGCTGCCCACATCAGTGATCCTATGGCTTGCCTGTATGGAAATTTCGACATGGCTTTCTTGCCTCTCTCTGTAGAAGGACACTGGTCTTTTGATAATTTAACAGCTGGATCAAGGGGCGTAGCATAAGTCTTTGCATCTTCGAGATTGAATTTCTTGATGATCTTCTCGATGTATGCAGGTTGTGAAATTGCAATAGTTTTCTTCTGCCAGTCTCTTTCGATTTTGAGATTCAATAGCCAATGAATCTCGCCTAGATCTTTCATACTGAAGACCTGAGCAAGATCTCGTTTGACTTCGTCCAGGACTGACTGATTCTCAGCTGTGATGGTGAGATCATCCACAGCTGTTGCAATGATCACATGCCCCTTTCCGCCACGTCTATAAAATACAGCCCCATCTGTGGCTGACGTAGTGAATCCTAATTTGTGGAATTCACCACTTAGACGTTTATACCATTCCCTTCCAGATTGTTTGAGGCCATAGAGTGCTTTCTTCAAAAGTAGCACTTCGTCTTTGTCTCTAGACTCATATCCATACGGTTGCTTCATGTAAATAGGTTCAGGTAGTGTAGCATTGAGGTATGCATAGTCCACGTCCATTTGATGGATAGGCCAGTCATTCCTAGCAGCAATGGCGCATATGATCCATAGGGAGGATAACCGAGCAACAGGTGAGTATGTCTCATCATAGTCGACTCCAAATTTCTGTGTGAAGCCTTGGGCGACCATTCTCGATTTAGGCATTATTGGTTTCCCTTCTGGGTTACGCTTCCAAAGGTAGACCCATTTATTACCGACAATATTGGCTCCAGGAGGTGGTTTGGCTCGTTCCCACACTCCCTTGTCGATTAGGGCCTCATACTCTTTGTCCATTGATTTCTTCCATATAGGATTATTCAGAGCTTCGTCTGCATTGCTAGGTTCAATTTGACTCAAATCCGGCACCTTGTTATTGTTTTGACCGTCGGTTAGAAACGCACTGATGGCACACTCATAGCTACTGATGCCATCAATCTCGGAGGATAATTCTTGGTCGAATAAAACTTCTTTATGGTCCTCAACGTCCTCGTAAGCTAGCGTAGTCATATGTGCGCCAGCTTGTCTCTGGGTTTGAGATCTTGTTACGGGACCTGATGGGGCCTGTTGCACTTGTTGTTGACGGATCCTTTCGCTTCTCCTTATCGGTTCAGCTTCTCTAGGTCTGTCATCAACTCCCTGAATAGGTTGCAGCTTTTCAAGATATTCCTCTGGTGCATTTTCATCAATTTCTTCGATCTTTGCCTCTTCGCTGACTAAGCGACCGGGCACAGGCACTGATGCCGGAATGGCCTTCTTCTCCTCTCTAGACGTAGGTAGCTTGGATTCCTCAATAGAAATGATTGGGACCTTTCCCTTCTTCATTTCTGAATCAAACACAACATTCCGCTCGACAGAAACTTTGTGCGAGTCAGGCCAATAAATATAATGACCATGGCTCTGCGCAGAAATTCCTATCCACCGAGCTCTCTTGGCACGAGCTTCCAATTTATCTCCCTGAGTGACCTTAACATAGACTTCAATTCCCCACGCGTGAATGTCTTTGAGATTCGGTTTCTCATGGTGGATCATCTCGTAGGGCATTTTATCCGGTAGAGCTCTTGTGTGCGTCCTGTTCCTAAGATAATTGGCATGCTGTATTGCATAGCCCCATAATATCTTAGGAAGGCCTGATTCTAACAGCATGGCACGAGTTCTCTCAGTGAGAATTCGGTTCAGACGTTCGGCAACACCATTAGACTCTGGTGTGTCGTGTACCGTCAACTGATGCTTCGTGCCTTGTTTGGCTAGATGCTGTTCGAATTCAGAGCTCGTATACTCGCCCCCTCGATCAGAAACAAGTGCCTTGATGTGCACATTTCTCTGTCGAAGCATTAAAGCCTCATAGAGCTTGTACTTTGAGAATGCTTCTGATTTGTTCGCCATGAGATAGATCACCGATTCTCTCGAGTAATCATCGATAAAGGAGACATAATATGACTTCTTATCGATTGTGAGGTGCCTTGCAGGTCCCCAGACATCAGAATAAATTCTGTCACCGAATTTTGACGTTCGGTCTCTGGGTTCTCGAGGAAGAGGTTTGCGTGCAATCTTGGCCTGAATACACGCATCGCAGACAATTCTATCGCCTGTGGAGCTCAGTTCAATGCCCAATATCATGCCATGATTTAATAGATGTTGTAGGGACTTCTGTGAGATATGCCCCATTTTTTGATGAATTTCCATGGCAGACAAACACATATGGGCTTGAGCACTTGGTGACTGGAGGTCTAGTCGATATAAACCATTGACCTTCGGTGCTTGCATCAATACCTTTCCAGTAGCGTTAGATATTGTGCATTTCTGGCCACCGAGTCGAATGTCGTAGCCAGCATCATCGCACCGACCGATCGAGACGAGGGTAGCAGCAATTTTTGGAGCATAATATGTATCTTGCAACGTGACTTCTACTGTTTTATCTCCAACCTTGTTGGATAATACAAGCAGTCCTGAACCGAAGGCATCAAAAGTGCCTTTGTTGGCTGCTCGGATAGTCCTCGGCTGTGAGAATTGACAGTAGTTCCTCAATAAATTTTTGTGAGGAGTCATATGCGATGTCGTTCCGGTGTCGAGTATAACTATAACTCCTGAGGATGTGCTCAGATTGAAATTAGAGCACTCGTCAAAATTGGTGAAGGCAAGATGCCCATCACCACTTTCCTCAGAAGAGGACTCTTCTTCGGCAACATTCGCTTTTGCTTTACCCTTCTTCTTCTTCTTGGCTTTGGCTTTTTTCTTCTGACGTGGTCCTTGACCTTCTTTACCACCTCCTTTAGCCCAGCAATTTTCGATAGAATGTCCAGGCTTTTTGCAGTTGGTGCATACATGCGCCTTCTGCCCCTTCTGGTCCTTCTTAGTAGATGAACCAATAAACACCTGCTCTTCTTGCGGGAGTGTTTTCTTCCTGTCATACTGAGCCTTTAGTACCCTAATAATATTATCAGGGACCAATGGCATCCCGCATTCTTCAAGCGAAGTGGTAAGGGCATTCATGACTGCCTCATAGGATGGTGGAAGTGACGCAAGGATGATGTCCATAAATTCTTCTTCAGAAACTCTGGCTCCCATCTCATTAAGACGAGCATATAGGTCTTGGGCCTTGTCCAAATGATCTCTCAAGTCTCCATCCTCAGGACATCTCATACTACGGAGTTGTCGCTGCAGGCTGGTGAGGACCATCTTGGGCTTTTTGGTCATCTCATTGACCAATGCATCCCAAGTCTCTTTTGCTGTCTTCTGCTTCTGTAGCATCAGGGCTAATGACTCTGACACTGAGACGATGATTTGGGTCTTGGCTTGTCCTTCTCTAGCAAGGTATCTTTCCAGCTTCTCCTCAGCCTTATCCATCTGAGTTTCCTCAGCTTCTGTGAGAATATGGCCTGGGGGCATAACTGGAGGATCAGGAGGTTGAGTGACTCTCCCTTCTACATGCTTGAGTAGATTTTTGGACTCGAAATAGCTGATGAGAGTGGCTCGCCACAATGGCCAATTACTTCCATCAGTAGCAAGCTTCTCAACACCCAATAGCTTCTCAGAAGTGTCTCCGGGGCCCATAACCCTGTAGAGGACAGGAATTATAGGCAGTAGGAATGGACTTCTTGCGCAAAAGAATAGACTAGAAATTAATTCACTCTCTCAGTGAATTTAGTTGTCACTGTAAATATATTATACACTACCTAGAAATTAATTCACTACAGAGGATTTCTAGGTCAATAAATCGAAAGAATGCTAGACTAATTTACTTGCCTCTCTCAGTGAATTTAGTTGTCACTGAGAGAGGGGGAAACTGTTTCACTGCGCATGTACTACTACCCGGCCCTTTAGCGCCCAAGAGCTCGCGCGTCGAAGTCATTTCAGACTCCGCTGGGTGCAGCCGCTTGTGAAAGTAGGAATAACAAGATGAAATGGAGAGATAGGGAGTGAGTGGAAAATTTCGAAAATAACCAGAGAAATGGATGCATGATACAAGAACAACATGAGAAGAAATTGAGAAAGCACACAACAAATTGGATATATTATGCTTGATTTTGGTGCAGGAGCATCAATGCACCCAACAAGCTGGTATATAGTTCAGACGCACGATTAGTCATACCTCAGTGAAGCTACTGTTCACTGAGGTACATATTGTTTCTCATAGCTATGCACAAGTCACTCATCATCATGTATAGCCCGTTCTTCTTAGGTAGCTATACATATCAGTGAAGTGTCAAGATTGGATTTTGAGCGTTAATATCACATGTTAGTAGCAAATGCCCGAATAGCGTGTGCGATCTAGCGAATCGCCCAGCGAACAGTACCGAAGAGGTAAGGGTTAAGAAGTAAGAGGGTTACTCGAAAGGAATTCGCCCTGATCTACAGTCATAGCGAAATCGCCCGTGTCACTTGACGAAATAACATGCAAGGTGTCACGGAAAGGTTGTTTAAGTAGCAACAATCCTTTCGCTGGCAAAGGCACTCCTTCAGAGCCCTTCGCTGACAGCACAGAAAACAACTCGAAGGCTAAGGTAACAAAGATGAAGTATGAGAACTCACCAGTGATGCCTAAGTCTTCTTCTGGTCGAAGATAGAAATCTACAGGGGAAGGCTCAAGACGATAGTCACAGCGAGGTCAAGTTTGCACAAGATGGACGTATGATAATTAAACTGGAGAATATATATGCGAATGTAGACTACTTATACAGAATGCTCATATGGTGCTAGCGAATAGGAAAGAGGCCGCCTGGAGGCAGGGTTGGGTAGGGGTGCGCGGTCAGGATACATAATAGATGAAATAGACATACAATAGAATGGAAGAGGGGTGCGAACATGAAACGACAGAGAGGAAAGAGGGCGAAGGCCCCTATGTACGAAAACATGCCTTGGGACCTGCATATACACCACCCTGCATGGACTCCCCGTCTGCTGGGTTGATCCCACATGACCTACGGGTAGGATGCCCCGCGAATGCATTCTGGCCATAGGAACACCCAAAAGGGGGTTGAGTTGAGAAGATGATGGGACCAGTGATGAACCATCAATCCGAGTAAAGGATGTCGATCGTGTTTGATGGCGTGCCTGCTGGCGAATGATACGAGTAGCAAATGGTCATATGGCGAATGTGGCAAATAGCGAATGGAGCGAGGAGTGAATGGAGCGAAGACGAGCAAACATGGAAGAGTGGTGAAAGGGAAAACAGGGATAGCTGGGTACAAGAAATAAATGAGTCATGACAGCCTGCACCTCCTTGCAATTCATGATAGGACCAGTGATGAACCATCAATCCAGGTAAAGGATGTCGATCATGTTTGATGGCATGGCTACTGGCGAATGATGCGAGTAGCGAATGGTCATTTGGCAAATGTGGCGAATAGTGAATGTGGCGAATAGTGAATGGAGCAAGGAGTGAATGGAGCGAAGCCGAGTGAACATGGAAGAGTGGTGGTGAAAGGGAAAACAGGGATAGCTGGATACAAGAAATGAATGGGTCATGACAACTGTGTAGTGAAAACTTCAGCGAAGCTAATTCATCCTGCCCTGCAGTGGTACGAGTCCCATTGAGTCCAACCTGCATGGAGGCTGCAACTGACACTATCCGAATGCATCCTGAGCATGTGGGTCTGTCATGGAGTGGGAGTTTAACAGATGATGGGCTCTATGATGGATGAGGGCCCCAACACCTGGCGTCCTGGCAGGAATGATGCGAATAGCGAATGCGAAAGCAGTATGGCGACGAATATTTTGGAAAGATATTTGCTGGTTCGGGAAGCCGTTCGCTGGTTCAGGAGGTCATTCACTGTGTGCTGGGGGATGATTCACAGAATAAACGAATCATGACATGAAGATACTGTTCACTGAGCCCGTTCTTCTTAGTCTACTGCACATAACCCATTAACAGGGTTTTCTGGCACAAAAGCCCTTAGTGCTGGTGCACCTTCGTTGGATGTGACATGATGTGACATTCACCGATGACAGCATCATTCCCTGGGCAGACTTTATGCCATAGTACCAGTTCTTCATCTTAGTACTCTAGATAGCTATGAGACTCTGTGTAGAGTCTTTCTAAGAGATATCCCTTCAACTGCTCACGTTGTAGATGTTGAGATATCCATATATCTCAACATCTGGCGCTGGAGCACCCACACCGACCCCGTAGGTCATTGAAGGTAGACGATTCCCTACTTGAGGGACTGTATAGTAGCAGAGAGACCCAGAGATGACACATCATCCTTAGTTCTTCCCTCCATACCAGACTACGAGTTCACGTTGTCTCTCCAGTACTTACACGATCTACGTCCTTATTCGTCCATACTTGACGCGATCCGCGTCCACATGGTGGCAACGGTGAGATTGTAAATCACCAGAAGTCGTACAGCTCAAGCCCCTAGCGTTCCCGATCATGGGTGAATGAAAGAAGGTCATCCGGACCGTACAGCCCCAAACAACCCCGATCCCGAAGCAATCATCCAATTCACACAAATCAGATCCATAAGAGAGCTACAAACATGTACGCTATTCGCCATCGACCCTGAAATAGAAGTCAACCGGAACAAGAAGATTTTCCACACCCGAATCTCAGGACGAGCCCCCTTGCTTGTGTGGGCCGAAAGGTGGGATCCAATATACGAGACCGGAACCTACTACCCCAGCACACTCAAACTACGGGCTTGGAAAATTGCAACAACCGAACTCACCGAACCCGCACGAGTCATCCGACTTGGTTTCCCAAACGACCACGTGGAAAAAATCATATTCTCGATCACTAGGAACCACGAGAAGTGGCACTTCATCTGGATCTTCCAAGCATCAGCAGAAGAACCCCTAAGCCCAGTCTCCATCCGTACAGTCTGTGAGAGAATAGAGGAATTCTACGGAACACTCGCATAAACAGCCATCCTGGAGTCCCCCTCGCCGAAAAAAGAACCCCACTCCAATCAAGACCCACTACACCTCTCATCCCCCCTCTCAGACCTCGACAAGTCCGGAACGGCACACACCCCCCCACAACTCACCTTCCACCCAGAAGTGAACCCACTCATCGAAAGAAGAGAAGTCCCACCACACCTATCCCCCACATGACCCCGGCTCCCACTAGGTCAACCTCTAGTGTTAGCACCAAATTCGAGACTTATGCCACCTCACATCCCACGCGCGTCAACTACCACAGCGACTGTGCCCCACACGCACACGATCCCACCAACAGCAGGCACGACATTGCCAGTAACACAAAAGAACCTCACTCACATGTCGTCCAAAGTCAACGTCTTCAAGGGCAGCCCAGGACAAGGCGGCAATGAATGGCTACAAACATTCGAGAAAGCCTGCTACGAGCGAGGCATAGATGCAGACAAAGCAGAGAAACTCAAGTACCTCAAGCTCTGCCTATCAGGCGAGGCGATGCGACAATTCAGGTCATGGGACCCGGTCTACAGAACTTCCTGGTCAGCATTTACAACTAAATGGGGAGAAGTGTATCCAAGTCACGAAATACTACCCACCATCGCAGAGACGTTCAGCGACTGGCAAAACACGCACATCTCCGAAGCCGAGTTGTTGACGAAGACTGTAGACGAAGAACAGAGACCAGTCTGGGCCCTAGTAAAATTTGCGCAAACACTGAGCGAGCTAGGCGCCAGGCTCACAGGCATGGACGCAGTAACGAAGTCCCACTACGTTTTCCAAAACTTACCATTGTGTGTTCAAGAAGCACTACTGTTTGACCACGCGAACATGCCCAACTTCGAGGCTCTACTCCTCGCACTACGGAACCTGGATCACCAGCGACTCGGGATGAGAGCGTCGATCGACTTCCAAGTCAGCAACCTCAGCCACCAGCTGGCCAGCAACACAGCCAGAATGGAAGCATTAGAAAGAGATAGGAGGAACATACCAACTTCAAACTGTCAGCCGACGCTCACCTAGACGCTGAGATATCCATATATCTCAACATCTGGTGCCGGAGCACCCACACCGACCCCGTAGGTCATCGAAGGTAGACGATTCCCTACTTGAGGGACTGTATAGTAGCGGAGAGACCCAGAGATGATACATCATCCTTAGTTCTTCCCTCCATACCAGACTACGAGTTCACGTTGTCTCTCCAGTACTTACGTGATCTACGTCCTTATTCGTCCATACTTGACGCGATCCGCGTCCACAACGTTTAATGTCCCTTGACACCTCATCATCAGTATGGTCTATTATATTGACCTCCACCCTTGTTGTTCTCTCCTCAGCAACAATGCATAACCCCTCATGAAAGAATTCATCTGCAGCAATGTCCTGGCCAGCCTCATGAGTCATTGCGAAGCAATGGACAGCTATACAGGCAGTGATCCAGAGCGATGCAAATTTCAGATGGTGGGGTTGGTTGATCTGAATGTGCAAGCCACGCAGCAAGCAGAACTGGCCTTTGATATATCCTACACAATGTTCAGATTTAACACGAATTCTTGAAACCCAGTAGTATCTGTTATCCAGTGTGTTCTTTTCTGGTCTGTACATATATCAAAAATTACATCCTCAAAACCTGTAATACCAAACTGTGTTGTGTACTTTTTGTATGGTGTGCACAACCACTTCTGGAGCAGGTATGCTGAATCTGCCCATACCCATTCACCTAGTTCTAACAAAGAGGCATGTTCTTTGGGCAACTGAGTCTCATTCCATGCCTGGGAATCATGCTGACTCCCTGGTAAACCTACTCCATAGTCAATAATTGAGAGGTCAGGAGTTGAAATGAGCTGTAGGCTAGTTAGCGACACTTCAATGCCATACAATGAATAACTCACCTGCATATTCATGGAGTAGTTACTTTTGCTATCATACGATGTGTTACCGTAAAATACAGGGTGTTGGTGTAAGGGCAACCCTGGCTAGTTGTGGAGATCACACTACCACACAACTGACAAGGGGAAATCCAAAGTATGTATAAATGAACGGAGTATACAAGAGAGGGGATTCTCACCTGACAAGGGGAAATCCAAAGAGAAAAGTCTAAGGACCCCCCAATGTCAGCGAGCCCGTATTATACTACGCTGCGCAGCCAGGGACAACACTTGGCACCCGCCATCAACCCTGCATCCCCCTGACCCTTGATCGACCCTTGATGCCACCTATTATGCGAGTCGCTTGATTTCCGACACTGTTCCGGGAGTGGAAGTCGGAAATTGGAGTGGAACTGGCAAGGCGAACAGAACTGGTGGAAGTTCTCCCAGAAGCGGAATCATTTCCGAAAGCGGAGGCGGAGATGGAATCGGAACTGGGTGTGGTGTCGGAACTGGAAATGGAAAACAGGGTGTCCCCTGACATCACCCCCCCTCTAGCGTGCTGCATCCTCGAAGCACGGGACACGAGGGATTGAAATGCCAGCGAGCGGATTCGGCGAGGGGCACCGGGATGCATCCTATAGAACTCACGGAGTTTGTCTGGAGCGGAAACATCTTGCTCCGGGACCCACGAATTCTCTTCGTACCCATACCCTTCCCATTTCACGAGGAATTGGAGTCGTCCTCGCACAAACCGGCTGTCCAGGATCCATTCCACCACATAGTGCTCTTCCCCATCTACAATTTCCGGCGTAGGTGGCGGATGAGCCTTCCGACCTGGAATTGGGTCTTCAAGCATAGGGAGTAACTTCACCACGTTGAAGACGGGGTGGAGGCGGGACATGGACATCGGAAGTCGGAGGCGGTATGCATTCCGTCCAACCCTCCGCGTCACTGTGAAGGGCCCAAGGTAGTGGTGGGAAAGCTTCTGCGAAGGGCGCGTGGTGCGGATGTCACTTGCATCTAGGTACACCTTGTCTCCAACTTGGTACTCCGGGGCAGGAACCCGGCGTTGGTTGTAGTACCTTGCCATGTCATCCTTGGCCTTCGCAAGGGCCGACTTGGCTTCCGAAAGGGTGGAGTCCATGCGGTCTCGGAACTCATTGACCGTCTCGAGTCGGGAGTCAGCCTGGCGTGGTTCGAAGCCCATCCGCGGGTGTCGTCCGGAGTCGAGCATGAAGGGAGTCTGTTGTGTGGCGGAATGGACATGGTTGTTGTATTGGAATTCCGCCAGCGGAAGTAATTCATCCCAGTCATCCTGCCTCTCATTGACAAAGAGGCGGAGATATTGCTCCAACTCCTGATTGACCCGCTCCGTCTGTCCGTCACCCTGCGGATGGTACGCCGTGGTGGTAGCCAGCTTTATGCCGAGCAGTTGGTAGAGCTCCCGAGTCAGTTCCGCGACAAACTGCGGACCTCGGTCGGAAACAACTTGCTTCGGGAGCCCATGCAACTTCCAGACATGTGCAAGGAACAGGCGGGCCGCTCCGAGGGCTGTGATCGTCGTGTGCGTCGGAATGAAGTGGGACACCTTGCTTACCAAATCCACGACGTTCATGATCGCATCGTAGCCATGAGACTCTGGGAGTTCAACGATGAAGTCGACACTGATGGTGTCCCAGCGGGACTCGGGAATCGGAAGCGGAACAAGTTCTCCGATGGGCGGATGTCGTTGCGCTTTGGTTCGGAGACAAAGGTCACACGTCTTCACGTACTGTCCAATGTAGCGGGACATCTGAGGCCACCAGTAATTCCGAGCCACTAACTCCAGCATCTTCCACCTGCCAGCATGCCCAGCGACCCGTGTGTCATGGTGCTGGGACACGATGTGACGGTGGAGGTCTGCCCCACCTGGAACATAGACCTTGCCTCTGAAGTGGAGCAGTCCATCGCGTTCCGACCATTCCGCTGCCCGTACAGACGTGAGTGCCCTTTCCAGAGTTCCTCCACTGCCTTCACCACCGACTCCTCCTTCTCTCCATTCCGGTACTGCCTCCGGACATCCCGGAGCATTTCCGCTTCCGCCCCAACTGCAGTCACTCCTTCTAGGGCACGGATTGCAAAGAGACTTGGGCGGAGCAGTGTCATATCCGCGTTGTCTCCACTTCCACTTCCATGATCCGCGTGGCAGGATAGGGCATCGGGCTTTCCCATGGTGCGGCCGGGGCGGTGGCGGAGCATGAAGTCAAACCGGGACAGGTGTAGGGACCACCGTGCTTGTCGTCGGTTTAGCTTCTTAGACGTGTGGAAATACTCGAGGTTCTTGTGGTCTGTCCAGATCTCAAAAGGGCATAGAGTACCCTCGAGGAAGTGTCGCCACTCCTCCAGCGCTCGGATGATTGCCAGCATCTCCTTGTCATGGATCTCATAGTTCCGCTCGACTGGACTAAGGCTCTTAGAGAAGAAGGCAATCGGATGCCACCCCCCACCATCTTCCGATGACTGCTGTGACAAGACCGCTCCAGTAGCTGCGTCGGAAGAATCCGCCTCGACTCGATAAGGGCGAGAGTCGTCAGGAAAGATCAGGACCGGGGCGGAAGTGATCAGCTCCCTGAGTTTGTCAAAGGAAGCCTGTTCCGGCTCTCCCCACCGCCATCCAACCTCCTTCTTGGTGAGGTCGAAGAGGGCACGGGCGTGGCAGGAGAAGTCCTTGATGAACCACCGGTAGAAATTGACAAACCCAACGAAGGACTGGACCTCCTTCTTGTTTCGCGGCACGGGCCAGTCCGATACACCGGAAACTTTGACGGGGTCCATTTCCACCTTTCCTTCCGACACAATCACCCCAAGATACTCTATCCGTGTCCGCTCAAATTCGCACTTTTCCGGCTTGAGACACAGGTTGTACTCCCGGAGCCGTTCCAGCACTCTCCGCACGACTTCCCGATGTTCGGACATTGTTTTTGTGAAGATGAGGATGTCATCGAGGTAGACGCAGACAACCCCTTCTGCTATCATGTCACGGAAAATGTCATTCATCATCGTCTGGAACATGGCGGGACTGTTGGTGAGGCCAAAGAACATGACCTGTGGCTCAAAGAGTCCTCGGTTGGTGCGGAATGCGGCCTTCCACTCGTCTCCCTCCCGGATCCGGACATTGTTGAAGCCCCAGCGGACATCCAGCTTAGTGAAGTACCTCGCCCCACAGAGTTGTGTGATCAGTTCGGAAATGAGTGGAATGGGGTACCGGTTCTTGATCGTGATCGCATTCAAGGCCCGGTAGTCCTGCACAAGTCTGAGCGAGCCGTCCTTCTTCTTGATGAAGAACACCGGAGATGCCATGGGTGACTTGGAGGGGCGGATCCTCCCTGTACGGAGGTTTTCCGCAAGGAATGCATCGAGCTCTACCTGCTCCTTGGGTGACAGCGGGTAGACCTTGCAGTTGGTGGGCTTTGACCCAGGCTCCAACTCAATGGCGTGGTCCCACAGCTTCCGTGGAGGCAGGGTATCAAACGACTCCTTGGAAAAGACGTCCTCGAACTCTTGCAGGTACTCCGGAATTTCTGCCTCTACTCTATCATGCCTTTTGGAGGCTTCAGCAAGGCGTTGCGAAATATTTCCGGTGGCGCGGATGTGTTCCGCTTCCGGCGGAAGGTTTACGTACAGCAAGCGCTCCCCTTCCGCCAGAATGTCTTCCGGGCCGAGTCGGATGACGTCGGAATCGGAATCGGAATCGGAAGTGGGATCCGGTTCAAATTCCGCTTCCGAGACTTCTTCTGCAAGCAGTGGATGGGGGCCAGAACGACATGTCTGTATGAGCCGTTCGGTCTTCCGCTGCTCCTGGTGCTCCTTCCGCACTTCCGACCTGCACATGTGACACTTGGCTGGACATCGACTCATCAGTACCTTCCAAGTCTTCCAATTGATCTCCGGGTTGTGCTCCTGAAGCCAGGTAAACCCGAGGATGATGTCCTGCTTCCCCAGGCTGGTGACTGCAAAGGAAGTGCGTTCTGAGTGTCCATCGTAGCGGAGAATTGTGTCTACTATCTCCGTGATGGACCCTGCCTCATTGGGGCTTCCATCCACATTGAACACCGGGATTGCACGTTGCAACTTCCGCGTGGTCAGTCGGTTCCGTTCCACATAGTCCCGATCCATAAACTGACCAGTGGCCCCGCAATCAACAAGGGCGGGTCCGGATTTGACTTCCACCGTATCTGTCGTCTGGATCTCCACCTTAATGACTAGTGACTTGGGGCCAGGGGTGGCAGCAACAACATAGCGCTTCGGAAGGCGTCTCTCCCAAGGGCGGATGCGAGATGGATGGGGTGTCGGATTTGGTTTTTGTGTGACTTTATCCGGTGGGTCTGTACGAAGTGAGGGGAGTGGGGGCTTTTCATTCTCTACTTCAAGACAGGCAAACCGGTTATGTACAGGCAGCAGGGGCACACATCTCACCCGCTGCGTGTCACAAAATCTGACGCATCTTCCACTTCCGGTGGACCATGTTCCGCATTTTCGGAAATTTCTTCCGCAGTGGGCACTCCGCTTATGTCCGCAAGCGCGAGGAACTCTGGAAGGAGCTCGAGTTTCTCCTCTGTGGTCATAAGCCGGATATCAAAGGCTTGGGGGCACTCGCGAGCATAGTGGCCTGGTTGTCGACAGCGGAAGCAGGTGATAGTTCCGTGGCCTTTTCCGCGCATGCGGTCAACATCCATCGGGGCAGGGCCACTCTTCGAGGGAGGAGGGCTATGGTTCCTAATAGGAGCAGGCAGAGCAAGCATCGGAAATATTTTCCGTGTGGGAATGAATGCGCTTCCGGGTTTTGGCACAGGTGGAGTAGGACGAGTGGAACTGCATGTCATGTTCCGGCTCGTCTCTACGAAGGCCTCATTTGCTTCCCTGTTCCGGGACACCCTCTGTGCAGCTTGGTACCACCCTTCCAGGTCATCAAAATCCGGAGCTCCATCCCCAAGCAGCACAACTTGGTTCTGGAGTGTCGGATCAAGTCCTCGTCGGAATTTGATGACGATCGTCTTGTCGTCGTCATATTCCGCAAGGTCGATGAGCTCCTGGAAGCGGTCGATGTAGTCGTCAACCGGATCCTTGGCCTGGTACCAGCTTGTCCCCTCGAGCTTCGTAAGGGCTGTGAGCTGCTCGTTTTTCGGGCAGAACTGGTCGGAAAATGTCTTCTCGAAGGCGTCCCAGTCCCGGAAGTAGTTCCCCTTGCCCTTTGCTTCATGTCGGATCACCTTGTTTGCAAAACGGGCTGCGCGGTCCGATTTGAAAAAGGACAATGTCCAGTGAATCCGAGCCTGGTCTTTCGGAAAGAGGTCTCCGACAATTGCGAAGTAGATGCTGCATGTGTTGAAGAATGCGCGTCCCTTCTCCCAATCTCCGTCAAAGTCCGCCGGAGTTGCGGGTTTGACCTTTGCTAACTTCGCGGACTTTCTCTCTTCCGCTAGTTCCACTTTTCCAAAATCCGGATCATCCAGCATTTCATTTCCACCACCTTGTGGAATATCTAACTTAGCCAAAATCGCTTGTAAGGCTGTTTCAATCGCGTCGGTCTTCATCCGGTTCCGCGTCAATTCCTCCTCCATATTCCGAAGACAATCATCCGGATCCATGTTGGAAGGAGAAATATGGGACGGGATTTCCGAGGTTGGGAGCTCGACATAAGAAAAGGGGCTGTCGTATGCGGTGTGTGCGGAAGAGGTTGCGATCTCCGAGTCGCTGTCTCCGATTCCGAACGCACCTATGGCGAATGCAACGCGCAGTACGACCGCCGGTCCTCTAGGGGAGAGACTTTTCTGCTGTAAGGGCAACCCTGGCTAGTTGTGGAGATCACACTACCACACAACTGACAAGGGGAAATCCAAAGTATGTATAAATGAACGGAGTATACAAGAGAGGGGATTCTCACCTGACAAGGGGAAATCCAAAGAGAAAAGTCTAAGGACCCCCCAATGTCAGCGAGCCCGTATTATACTACGCTGCGCAGCCAGGGACAACACTTGGCACCCGCCATCAACCCTGCATCCCCCTGACCCTTGATCAACCCTTGATTCCACCTATTATGCGAGTCGCTTGATTTCCGACACTGTTCCGGGAGTGGAAGTCGGAAATTGGAGTGGAACTGGCAAGGCGAACAGAACTGGTGGAAGTTCTCCCAGAAGCGGAATCATTTCCGAAAGCGGAGGCGGAGATGGAATCGGAACTGGGTGTGGTGTCGGAACTGGAAATGGAAAACAGGGTGTCCCCTGACAGTTGGAATAAAGGCACAAGAGTGTCATCTACCATGAGCCAACCATCACACCACTCTGGACCTGAGACCTCCTGTACCCAGTCTTTTGCTCATGCCTTTTCTACCTCATCCGGCCACTTGATAGTAACTCGGCGGAATTGTGTTTGATATAGGGCTTTCATGACCCCCTGTGTGCTCTGATCGACTGTCCCAAAACTCCATCCTGCCCACAATGCTACCTCCTGCATACTAACAGCATTTCCAAAGTGACCAAACCGGTAAAGTGTAACAGCAACTTGCTGTTCCGCTGGCAGCTGATTGTAAGGGCAACCCTAGCTGGTTGTGGAGATCACACTACCACACAACTGACAAGGGGAAATCCGAAGTATGTATAAATGAACAGAGTATACAAGAGAGGGGATTCTCACCTGACAAGGGGAAATCCAAAGAGAAAAGTCTAAGGACCCCCAATGTCAGCGAGCCCGTATTATAACGCTTGGTTCTGGAGTGTCAGATCGAGTCCTCATCGGAATTTGATGACGATCGTCTTGTTGTCATCATGCTCCGCAAGGTTGATGAACTCCTGGAAGCGATCGATGTAGTCATTGACTGGATCCTTGGCCTGGTACCAGCTGGTCCCCTCAAGCTTTGTAAGGGCTGTGAGTTGCTCATTTTTGGGGCAGAACTGGTCGGAAAAGGTCTTCTTGAAGGCGTCCCAGTCCCGGAAGTAGTTGCCCTTGCCCTTTGCTTCGTGTCGGATCACCTTGTTTGCAAAACGGGCTGCCCGGTCCGACTTGAAAAAGGACAATGCCCAGTGAATCCAAGCCTGGTCTTTCGGAAAGAGGTCTCTGACAATTGCGAAGTACATGCTGCATGTGTTGAAGAATGCGTGTCCCTGCCATGTCTGGCATCATCTTGCTCAAATCCTCTCAAATCCAGTTTCAAAACAGGCTAATCACAGTTAAATGTCAATTTCAGGGCATTGTCAGGTGTTCTAAAAAAATCAAAATCCTCCATCAAATCCTCATCAAATCCTAGCCAGATCCTCTACCGTGATCAGCCCTACTGTTGGCCAAAAAGCATGGCCCTTTTTTCCTAGCTGCCGCCTTGTCAGCGCTATAAGGCACAAGCATCGTGCATACTGCCTGGCTCTAAGTATTTTCGACGCAACCGGTCAACCTACCTGTAAAAAAGAATGTCGCTTGGACCCGTCTCCCCAATATTTACGTCAATACATTTTATTTCAAACCTGACTCCCGAGCTCCCTCCCGATCACTATTAAACAATCCCTTGAAAGTTGGCGACTATCCACCTCGATCGCCTCCATTTTGCTCCTTAATATAACTCCTACGCTTGAGCGCCTTGTCTCGGTGCCTCCATGATCTGTTTGACTTTCAGCAGATCCTGCTGGCTGTTCCTGAACTGTGACCGTTTCGTCAATGTTGCTCATCGACGGTAATACCCAAGCGGAAGGTGGTTTGGTAGGAAGCGCAGCGATCTCGCACAACAGCGGATAAAAGTGGAATAAATGGGCAACCGGGGAACGATGAATCGCTATAGGAATAAGCTGGGAGGGTGACAGCTTTGGATCTAACACTTTAAAAGGCACAGCGTCAGCGACATCACTCCATCAGGTAAAAGCAGAAGAAGAATACATGGCTGTTCCACGGCAACCTCTGATGGTCGTTCTTGAAAGGCAGCCCATAGAATTCCGGACCAAAGACGCAACTCAAGCAGTTTACGAAGAACGTATAGTAGCTCCTCCTCGAGGAACCTAGGATCGAGTTTGAGCACGCTGCAAAGTAATAGTCTGGACTAACCTAGGGAAAGGGACATTTCCTCGGAGTCGGCCATCTGCTACGTAATTGGCAAGCACGGTTCGGCTACGAGTTAACAAAGCCGGAAGGCATAATGACGCCACTCTTCTACGAGCTGGTTCCTGATCTGGGGACATAAGTTGGTTCAACTGGCAGTGCGTCTCGGTAGAATGCATCCAACCTTTTGCTACATCGGAACAAATCAAAAAGAGGAGATCAAGACACCAGTACGAGAATCGTTCTCGAGGGACCAAAGATGGCTGGCGGGTCGTCCCTGTTACATGCCCATTTCCTTCCACATGACTGCCGTCTTGAGCCTGAAAATCTACGTCTCGTGACACGAACCGATTGTCGTCCGTGATCAAACTGGCACGCTCCAGGGACTTCGCCAGGCTCACAACGAGACGATCGGGAACTCGAGGATCGGCTCCAAGAGACGGAATAGCGTCAATTTCCAACGTCGCCAACAATGCAAGGTCAAAATTCTCCTCGGCCTCTTGTTCCGCAAGGGGCAGCGATAGCGCTGCTGAACTAGAAATACCAAGAGTTAATAAATCTATATAAAGAAGGTGACAGTTTTACCAGTCTGCGAGCAGACCGCCTTTAAAAACATCCAGGATCTGATGCCATATCCCTTCTACTCTTTCGTCAGATATCCCTAAGATAATAAATAGTCCAGATAATGAGATGTGACGTTCACATATCGTGGCCTCTGGACGTACCATTGACCAAGGTCTTGACTCTCCACGCGCATTCCTTCACAATTCGCAGAAAGCACTCCGTAGCCGTTTTCCATAGAGGAGGATCGTGTCCGAATTTGGACGGTGGTGGACAGTCATACTTGAGTTTAATGGGAATTGAATATGCCTATCACGTTATAAGTAAGTGAATGGGATAAGGAAATCCTGTGGGCATACCGATAAAACTGCTTCTAAGGTTCCGTCGGCGTAAATCTCCAGAGAGTCCTTATATTCCAAGTATAAATCTACCAACATCGGCATTGTCTTCTTGGCAAGTGCAATATAGGTCACACGCTTGAGTGCATGGCGGGATGGGCTATTTGTCGGTAGAGAATAGTCTTGGACATCGAAGGCGGCCAGGAAAGGAAGAGTTGCGTAGGATGAAAGATCGGACAGGATTAACGATGGCGCAGAGGGTATGGACAGGGAGATGCTCGAGACCGTAGACATTATGGCTGTCTATACACAAGCGATCAGTAGGATTAGATGCAACCTCGAAGAGTATCCGCTCACTTGCACAGGTGTCAAGCCGTCGATATCTGGCCGATATTCCGGAGAGTTCGAATAAGTAACGACCCCTTTGAGAATGGCCATCAAGCGATTCAACCTGGCGAGGGGCCATTCAGACTCCCCAACCCCTTCCGCTCGAGACTGGGCCACGGATTTGCTAACCTCTCTGGTCTTCCTTAGCACGTCGACAAACGCTAAGAGACAATCCTGGGTGAAGGGGATATTCCAATTGCGTTCAGTTTATCTGAGCTTCCGCCTGATTGTGGTGACTGTAAGGCAGAAGCAGTGGTGCTCTTGGACAACCTGTTACCCATCTCATCACATGCCACCCATGCCCTCTCGGAGGCATCCGAAACTGAAAGCGCAAGGCTGCTATCGCTCGCTGGGCCTTTGAGCGCATCAAGCGCGCGTTCCATGCAGCGAAGTGCAGCTGTGCTTACAGATCGACTATCAAACAAAAACGAATCCTCGACATGAGACACAAAGGTGCGCCACGCGTCGACGAATGAGGACAGTTGGATAATTTTCAGTGTAAGGAAGTCGGAGAAGATGGTGGATAAGGATTGTAGAGCAAGAGTCTTCGATTCATCCCATGACTGGCCAGACCCTGGCATTGTAGCAGGAATGTCGGTGGCAGGTGGGGAAGTGCCCGTTTGGCGAATGGATGTCGTGATAGAGTCAAGTAATGGGAAAATGACCTTCCAGATACAGTCATCCCATGTCTTGAGGCTGAGAGTGGCTCCATATAGTTGTAAGCTCCGGAACAGTGTCTGGATGGCTCCAACTCGCACTTCATGGCGAGCGTCCGTACAGAGGCCCAAAAGCTCCAATAAGAGGAACATCCATAACGCACTGTACTCGGGCTCCTTCTCCACGTCTTTTCGTTTGGATTGAATTGAATCTGAGACACCCCACATGAGGCTTTCAGCAGCAGTAAGCGCGATGTTGGTGTCAGACTGCTTCCCAAATAGACCGAGTGTGCTTATGCAGAGACGCAAGTGCTCCGGCGACAGCGACGACAAAGTATCACAGACTAGCGTCAACGATTGAAACGCAATCCTGATCAGCTGAACGTTACTTTTCTCCCCAATTTGAAGAGGTGTCGGCCGTCGAGGCGTGGGCGGCTCGGATAGAGTAGATAGATCGGAATCCGAAGGCAATGACTTCGGCGTGGCTTGGGTCTGCAATTTACATACGCTAGCCAACATTTCAAATATCAGTTCCCATCCTGTAACGAAGGTGTGAGCCGAAGATTGTAAAATTTGGTGGAGGGTTTCAAGCCCCTTGCGCCGAATATCGACAGATGTCCCTGCTGAAACCTGTTGAGAAAGGACATTAAGCACACGCGCTTGAATGTGGCCTTGCATGTCGCCAGCGGTGTTAAGATTTCGAGGAACGATGACCAGAATCTCATCTAGTATTCGTGCAGCCTGTAACCTAATGGACTGAGGCGCTTGTGGGTGACGAATAACAGCGAGAAGGTGGGTTGTAACGGCGGTCCAAGCAACATCTGCATCGCGGTAGATAAGTCGATGGATATTTAGCAATGATACGGTGCCAAGTTTATTGATGCCAAAATCGCCCGTCCTCTACGATCACAAGAATCGTCATATATCCACAAGAGGTTAGGTGACGAAGGAGCTGACCATTGTCCGAGGTAGAGCGATGCCACTTGCACGGCGTCTATGCGCGTACGCCGATTGAGGAGTCAATTTGGGTCCAGGCGAGTCTTCCGCAGATTTCCCCTCTAAATAATCTTGTTCTGCAACGGCTTGCATCCCGACCATCTCGGCACTTAGCTTACACAGTGCGGCCACGAAGTCTCGGAAAGAATCGTCCTCTAGATTCTTCGTAGAGTCAAAGAGTCTCTGGATGGCATGCTGGATTGCATCTGCATCTAGATCCACGAGCGCTGGATGCCGTGGTGGAGCAGGAGCATTGCCCGCTGCACCGGATGGCCCTGAAGACGGTGCAGAAGACATTGGATAAGCTTTCTTGCTAGAAATTACCGTACCCTTGGTTAAGACATAGTCGGCATTTTGAATCGCTTCGAGTACGTCAAACCAACTAGGACCAAGGCTACCGGCCAAGAATAAGGCACTTGAAATGAGAGCTTTGAGGCAGGCCAAATTACGCTCGGAAAGTCCTGGGTGGTTGGCTTGTCCACCTGCAAGACCAGCCAGACCAAGGTTCTCAACTGACAGAACAGCAGACTTCGGTGTTTGCGGTTCTTGGAATGAGTCCAGACTTGAGACAACTCGGCTCGGGACGGCCAGCTTTGAAACGCTGGTCAGGAATGCGTCCCGAGGAGTTGTCAGTCGTAACACTCCCGACACATTAATCAAACTCTGTAAAGCTCCAAGCACGTCTGCAAAAAGTTCGTCAGAAAGATTCGTGGAAATATAGAACGATAGGGCCGCCAAGAGCGCAGGCCATCCGTTCGCCAACATGTCGTGGACAGTGCGAAGCTGAGTGGATGCAGGGTCATCGGGAGATAAACTGGCGAGGTCGAGAGCAGGCGGCGCACGGACAACAGGTTCACCAGCAGCGCGAGGTCGCATAACGACGATCGAGTTATACAGTGGAAGCACAAGGGTGGCGAAACCTTCCACTAAGGATACCAGACATTGGAGGGCGAGGAGGTAGATATATGATTCAGGTATAGGCGGCGAATCAGCTTTGTCCAGTTGATCAATGCTACCGTGCATCTGCATCAGTACACTGCAGACGATTAGCCAGCCAACTCACCACTGCAACTTCATGCTTGATCCACTAACACTCAGGCTGGCTTCCGCCCCAATCATTCCAACCACTCCAGACATTGTCGCACTGGCAGCGTTGGCTACCATGCCCGCTACAGAGCCAACATCAATTCCGTAACCGGTCGATCCTTCGGCTGAGTAGGAAGGAGCGATACCAAGCCCCATGATCTGAGTACCGACTCCGAGAAGGGCTGGCTTTTCTGTGGCCAGGCGCTTGAGGGCAGTAATCAAAGCGGCAAAGACATTGGAACCCGCTTGCTGAGAGTCGTACCGCTGCCAGACACCTCGCATCAAGTCTCCATCACTGCAAAGCCTTTGAAAGACTTCAGTCATTTGGAGAAGGAACAAAAGCGATTGGCATACCCCCGAATGATTTCTAAGGCGATGACTCGCATCCAAGCCGGACGAGGCGCGTGGGAGGACGCGCTATCACCGTCGTTTTCGCCTGCAACAACTTTAATTAATAGCATTAGGAAGACCTCCGCTTCTGTTGGAAGTTCGTCTGAGAACTGTTTTAATAGCAGGAATACGACACGTATAGACCGAAGGGTCAGGGGAAAGATGGGTCTTTCTGAAAGTGATTTGAGAAGAAGTGGACACAGAAGATGTTGCAATACAAGCAGAAGCTCCGAATGCTGTAGTATGGGACAGTCAGTGTGGGGCTGGACAACATACGAAGAGCTCGCGCCTTATGAAATAGATCGTGATAGTTGGTCAAAACACTTTCAATCAACTCCAGTGCAAAAGTTTTATGCAATGACTCTAACTTGAGGAACTTCGGTCTCTCGGAATTGGCCAGCAGGCACAGGTCTTCGAATACGGAGAATGCATCACGTGCCGAGGGCTGAAGATCTACAGAACTCTCGTCAGGTAGGAATGTCGTCGTAAGTGTCGGATTCTGATCGGAAGGCTCTGCTCTATCTTCGTCGACAACCTTGTCCACAACGAACATGACTAACTGCCGCAGCGTTGCGGCAGCCGTGGAGGAAACCACTGCAATCCGCGAGTCTTGCAGCTTGAAGCAAAGCAACAGTGCCTTCAAGTGAATCAGTGAGATAAGAGCTGGCTGATTAGTCCAAAAACCGTACATCTCCCAGGAGGGTACCGTGGACGGCCGGAAAATTTGTTATGAGAGACAGGAGTGTCTGTAGAATGCGCAGCTGAATGTCAACGCCTTGACTGACACAATCATTCATGGTCGATATAATCAGCGGAACCGCCGACAGCGGAACAGCCTTCATGGCTATGAGGCGCTGCAGGGATCCGAGAGAAATAGCAACCACTTTTGCGTTCTTCGTTGCACAACCCATAAACACGGGACTCAGCAGCTCCTCAGACTGCGGGCCATCTATGCTCCATTAGATGAACTCTCAAATGGACCACACACAGTACACCGCACCTGTAGAGAGGCGTATGGTGGCTTGCTCAGGAGAAGCTCTCAATATGCCCAAAGATTTTTCAGCAGCCTTTAGGTTGTTTAGTTGGTTTAGTTGGAGAATTTATTCGCTTCCGTAATATGCTAAGTATACCCACCTCACGGACCTCAGGATGCTTTCTCCGCGTTTCGCTGGCTAATGACTTTTATCTGGTTAGTTTGCCCAGTAGGAAGAGGTGAGCGCGTGTCGTACCTGAAGTTCAGTCACTAGGAATGCAAGCGAGCTCATGGCTGCGCTGCTCTTGGGAACTTATCTCAAGGTATAATCTGTGAGAGGCGAATAGCAAGGAAACACTACTCGCTAAGTTCACGTCAGAATGTTGCTGCGCACCGGCCATTCGGCGCCAACAGCTCCATCTCAAGCCTGAGCGTCACCGCAGCCTGTTGTGCAGTGACTCTGCACTAGTATACCTCTGTAAGTGTGCATTTTTTATTCTTTTAGCACCCGTTGCGGTACTGTATGATAAATACAGCATGTGGGATCTGCCATCAGCCGGTTCAAGCCGCCGTGTTTACTTTACAGATCACTTCATCAGGACAAGAACTTGTGTCCAGTATCCCGCCCTCGATATTATGTCCATTTTGTGTGCTGTACTTATATATGACCTACTAATTGCCCCTGCTTACTCATAGATGGCCGTAGAGAATCGTGTTCCCCAGCTAATAGCATTTGACCTGGAGTAAGCGATAATATACATTCTCATTATAGTGATATTCATTATAAACCCTCGCCGCCAGCTACACTCTTTGGGACTTCTATATAGATAGCCATGTTACCGGTACTAGATTTCCGAGGTGCACGCTGTTCCATTGCATGTACTTATCCCAAGGCTTTAGGCCCTCTCAATTCCAAGGGTTCCAAGGTCCAAGACATGTTGAGTGTAAGTTTACCTCCTTCCCAGCACCTCCGGCTGAGCTATGCAGATATGGGACATCTATTGAATTTTATCCGGATGTGCCTCAAATCTTGAACAAAATCCTCTCCTTCGAAGGCCCTAAGATTGCGGCTTGTTCGCGGACGCATGCATCTGCCTTGTGAGCGTGCACGGCCTTGCACGACTTATTAGGCTAATTGATTATTCAAGAGCCCGCGACGCACTGTCTCTGATTCGTGTCCCACTTACGAAGGGAGATGATGGCGGTGCTACTGAGGCAGTGAATTTCTTTGATCAGATGGAGATATACCCAGGTAAACTTTAACTTGCTCCACAAGGGTTGAATACTTGCATTGAGTTAAGTGTTAGGCTCAAAGATCACTCATTTCAAGGAATTACATCGTAAAACAGGCATCCCTTACACAGAAATGGTAGGTTCTACATTTCCTTTAAACATCTAAAAACAATTATTACATCAGCTGTTTTTCGATGACGAGCGGCGGAATGCAGAAGTTGAATCACTGGGTGAGTGTGTAACACAGATTGTATCCATTGATGGAGAGTAATGTTGCGGTAGGGGTCACTTTCGTTCTGGTACAGAATGGACTCGATATCCAGAGCTTCGAGGAAGGGCTGACTGAATGGCGAAATAGACATGCCACCGAGCTCTAGCAGCACTGATCGTATTAAAAAGAGTCTCTATGGTATTACTACTGGTGTCCTAAAGCTCTAGAGTTGGGAATATAGTACAATAAAATACCATCACATTATAGGAACCAGAAGAATTCGGGAATAGGCCCATGATTAAGCGGGAAGGTACCTGGGCATCACTTAGGATGTCCGTTTTAGTCGATGAGATATGCCTTCAGGCCGATCCACGTCCAGATGCATTTTGGGATAGGTTCCGAAGAATGGTGTCAGTTTGCGACTGACCATCTTGGGAGAACCCAGTCAGTAGCACCAGTGCCCCCTCGAGCTGCCGCACTCGCTCCTGCAGTCGGATATTTTCTTGTCGAAGGTACTCAGCATCTGCCGCAAGGCTTCTAAGGAGGTAATTATTCTTTGTATGTCCCCATGACTGCGAGAATGACATACTTTGGGCGGGTTACAAGGGCATCGTTCGGACATAGATGCTGGAGACCACGTTTTCGACAAGTCTCACAAGGGAAACGACGATCGCAGCGCAACTTGGATCCTGTGGGACCATGCTCATCAGCAGGGGACTGACCGCCCGGCAACCTGGATGGACGCCACTCACTGCGGCATTCTGCACAGGACAACACCTTCGACTGGGAATGTGATTGCGTGGGAGACTGTGTGCCAGTTGAATAAGATGCTTGGTATTCCATGCAATCGATGGGACTGCATCTCTTCGCGAGCTTCAAGAGTCTCTTTATAACTTCTTCGGTGGCGGGACTTCATGCGGATGCCGGAAGGATCAACGAAAGCACGCATTATGGCTGTGAGGTATGGAGTATGGAAGGCACAGCGCTGTTCATCCACTCTCAATACCGCGTCATTATCTCCATAGCTTTACGGCACGCCGCACGGCCCGGGATCTACGGATACCGGTGGCGGAGCGCCGCCAGGACCTACCAACGCCCATACACCTATAAAAGACCACAACGACGCCAGCGCCAAAGTTTTCAACAATGTACACCGTTCTTGCTACTAGAGTCACTTGCTTTCCTCACACGTCGTGGATCATTGCAGGCGCTCGCGAGGACGCAGATTTATGCTTTTCTCGTTAGGTATCCACAGGGCACTCCTCGTCTCCAGATACCCACTGTTCACCTATCGAGACACACTTGGTACTCGATACTGTAATTTTCAAGTATATTCAGCGGTACCTGGTTGTACTGGACCTGTTCCTGTCCAGAACTCTATATATGATTTAACTGGACGTGATGTGGCATGCAAAAATAATATGGCAGAACCTCTGCTGCTCATGCATATGATCACGACCCGTATTCCACAGCAACTGTGGCACCTTTCAATCGTACACCGTCCCACGCCTCTCCTCTCAAATCTTCGTAAAACTCTCTCGTCAGCCCCGCTTTGCGTCTATCCTCGTCATTGAACGGGCCCTTCACTTTGCCTCCAAAGTGTACCCTGACCTCTTCTCGAAAGCGCGGCACGGGTTCACATCCTTCACGTTCGCACACCCATGTGAACCAACGGTGACCGGCGGTTACGTGCGTGATTTCGTCGAGATGGATTATCTCGAGCACACGCACACTCTCCTCGTCCCCAGCTGCGCGGAACTTGGCAATTGTATTGGGATTTACGTCAAGCCCGCGTGCTTCATGGACCAAGTGGATTATTGCGAGCCGCGCGGCAAGCGAGCTTGCAGTTGATGTAGCAGACTCCCATAGAGCCGCATGAATAGGTTGTGAGCCGTAAAACGACGAAAGGGAAGCAAGTCTTCCCGAGAGCAGCGAGAAGTGCTTCGACTCGTCAAGGGCAACCTTGGTAAAATCGGAGAAAAATTGAAGTGGTAGGTCAGTATTTGAGGGACCAAAGCGTGCTATTATGTCCCAGCTGTACGTCGAGACGTTCAGGCCGGTTCGGATAGTTTTCAGAAGCCCTACTCACGCCAAATCGATTCTGAGTAAATTTGTGAGACAAGTAACGCATGATCGGGAAGTCTTACTCACGCCCATTGTTCAATGTTCGCTAGCGCGTGCAGCATCGCTATACGACTTTTCAAGCTACCAGCTTTACCACGTTTTCCCACTTTCCCTGGGTCAACTGTTTGTAAACCACTATGTCGAGGCGGAACGTCAGGAGGAGCGGGTGCGCTCGGCGTTCTACCAACTGATTTCAACTTTCCTGTTCGGAACAGGTTCACAGCATGTCGAGTGCGCTGGACCTGCATATAAATCAGTGTGCGTCGGATGCCCGCCGTAATCAAATTCACGGTACTTTTAGTTCAGGATCAGGCGTATTGAGAATGAGAACCGCCCACTCGATGAGGGTATTCGGCGGATTGTTTGAAGCTAAGGGTTGTTCAGGCGACGCGTCTTCTATACGAAGTGATGTGACATTTTCCTGGTGTGGCGGCGGAGGATCTGCGAATTCTGGTGGAGATGATCATTTAGTGTAAAAGAGCTGTACAGTATTGATCGTCAAGGATACCTTCTGAAACAGGGCGCAATTCTACCACCTCCCAGTTTCCGGTTTCTTCGGGAGTTTCAACCCAGACTTCGGCAGCATCCTGGTTGCAGCGAAGCTCGACAGTATATGTGCATGCCTTGAGCCCTGTTTCGCTGACACCCGAGCTCAGGCTGAAATCGTATCTTCACAATGGCAACTCAGTTTGAATGCAATTTCCGTGTGTATCTTGGTGATACGTGAGCATGAGGTACCTATGCCAGGGACAGACTGCAACAAGGTCTGATCCACAATCCTCAATTTCTGCGTGTGATAGATCGGCGCCCAGGTGTGGACAGGCAGATTCCATAACATATAATGATGGTGTATCTTCCCCAAGCCCTGACAGGCGAAAGAGCAGGAGAGAGCGGTAGACACCGACATCAGAGCGCAGTGTGAAGAGAAATCGAGTATGCGTCGAGAGCTGAACGAGTGAACCCAACCTAGACAGTGAAGCTAGTTGTAAAAGCAAATTCCTAGCTGTGCAAGGATGACTCACCGAATAAACATCGAGTCTCTTGCTGCTGGTGGCGTCGGGAGATGCCGGTTCAAAAATCTTCAGCCAACCAGGTTTGCCGATGGCCTCCACGTCGCCAGTACACAAACGTCCAAAGCTGGACCCTTCCGCATCGCCCTCGCCCCCTCCCGCTTCGGTCGCACAACGGGTGGCTGAAGAGTCAATCTTTCCGGACGCAGGGCGAAAGTCGGACCGCAGTATATCCCTTGATGTTGACGGCGAGGAGGATGAGGACCACTGCGTGATATGCCTCCACCCCATCAGTGACCGGACTGTCCTCCCTTGTGCGCACGACCGGCTTTGTTTTGACTGCATCTTCGTATGGTGCCAGCAGTCGCGTAAATGTCCGCTATGCAATGCACCTATTGGGCCATTTCTTATCCACAACTTTCGAACTAAATATGACTATTCCAAGTACTTTCTCCCTCCCCTCCGTATATCTTCGCCAACCTCCGCGCCAGTCTTAGGTCCATTGTCAGAGCACGCGTCTGCCCACCCACGTGTAAGTCTGATTTCATTTGGTTGTATTACTCGTGCTTGAAGCCCTTGTTTCGTAATATAGTCCCGTGGCAGGGCGCGAGGGCGTTCAAACCGTTGGGGGTCCCGGAGACAGAACGGATCTGCATCACGAGAGAGAAGAGAAACTGCTGATGAGCTTGAGTTAGCTATAGAGCGCAGACGGTGGGTCTACCGCCATGACTTGTACGCAAAAGTAAGTCAGGACTGTCAAAGTTGGCGATTTTGATTCCTCCCCATCTTTTTCCCCCCTTCATCTCAGGCATACGTCTTCATCCGGAACAGCGGATATTGACATTCCTACTAAATTCTATGTATTTTCTAGCACGTTGCCTCCAACCCATATACTCGATACCGCCCTGCCCCTACGCCGCCACAAATTGCTGCATCCCCTGATTTAATATCTCGCGCCACCATCTTTGTGCGCCGCGAATTGCGTGTGTGGGTGAACCTGGACGTTGAGGTATGTAGGATTTCCGCGTATATTAATAATTCACTTTACAAACACTCCTTACTCGTGGTAGTTTTTAACAACGTTCATTTTATCCTTGATGAAGACACTTGATCTGCGGTCTGAGTCTGCCGTGAAGCTTCTTGCTGAATTTCTTGATATGGACACGCCCTACTACGTAGGAGACCTTCAGGAACCCAGCGCAGGTCGATTTGCGAATGCAGAGCGTTTCTCACATGGTACGTGTTATCTGAGGATGACCGAATTTGGCGCATACCTTCGTATAGTTGATCGTGTCATGCATACTCATCACTAATACAGAGCTTTACTCGTACTTGCGTTCGCCGTTCAGGGATTTGGCTGCATACGATGCTGTGGTACAGGTATGTAATGGTTGAGCAGTCTCTCATGCATCATAATACAGTATAGTGAAAGTTATGTACAACATATGAGCGTTTCTTTCCAGGCTTTCTTTGTTTTCTGCTCAAATAGTCTTGCCAGCTAATACCCCTTATTTGACAGTACGAGACGCCGCCGCCGCCTGCGGAACCCCTCCGGGACACTGTCGAACAACATCGTCGGCACATCCCCGCCGTCCCGTCGCCGCGCCGCAACCCGCCTCACTCCCCACCTCCCTCCCGTTCTCACGCGCAAAGGAACTCGCACCCCCGATCACCATCACCTGCTCGCAGACACACCCAGCGCGTACCCTGGAGCCGCAGGCTTCACACGTCTAAACCTGGCTCGACAACCGCGCGACAAGGGTCTCCTAAGAATAGCCCTGCCAACAACACAAGCGCCCCCGATGCGGGTGGAAGTGACACGAAAGGTAAAGGCAAGGTGACATTCCCTTCGAACAGTGGAGATGATGATCGGCGTCACTACAATCAACCTACCGACCGCCCCGGGAGTGACATGGATCGCGCAACTCGCCCGGCTGGCCCTCAGATGACCTGCCTGTCCCTCGAGATCTGCCGCCCTACACTTCTAGTGCCTCTTCGGACGCGGTTAGACGAGACGTCAACGCAAGATCCGCCCGTGCAGAGTCACCATCAGCGTCTGTGCCCCCGCTAGAAGAAGACGAAAAAGTGACACCGGTCCCGAACAGCAGGCGGCCCGTTACAGGGGACGACGACGACATCACGCGCGAAGCAGCGTCCTTGGTTGAGGATGGTCAAGATCTCAAGAAGGAGAAGGTCGATGCTGATCGATCCGAAACCGTAACCGCAGGCGGCATCAGTATCAAAGGCCAAGCGAAACGGCTTGGTCAGCGTCGCGAACGCACCCCAACAGAGGCGCCATCCGATTCTTACCGAGAGCCCAGGCTTGCCGAGGCTAAATCCGGACCCGGCCACGGTCAGAGCACCGTCCCCAGGAAACGAGCACGGCATCCCCCAAGCCTGGACATGCTGCGTGTCCATCTTGCGGATTCTGCACCACCGAGACAAGACATAACGCGGGCGACTCCCACTGCTACGACAAAAATAGAGGCCGTAGAGGGCCCCGCAGGGCTCACGAGGGTCCACGGAGACGGGGTGCCCAGGTAATTCTTTTTACCATTAGTGCGTGCTACGGAACAACCCACCGATATGCGCCGTTTCCCCCTTTGTAGCGACGAAACGCCCCCAGAAAACCCGACATCTTCGCTGGGGCCCAGTGCCTCGTCGAGGAAGTCAGCCCGGGACATAATGGCCCGCACGCGGGCCAAACTCGCCAAATTGAGCGCGAGCGGCGCGGAGCTATCCCAGACACCCGTGGGAGGCGTGATCGTGATTTCCGACACGCCATCTGCATCTGCATCGGCATCTGCATCTGCTCATCCAGATGCTCCGGCCGCCGGCGCGACTAGTCGCGTTTCACCCTCCGCTGCTGACTTGCGGTCGCGTCTCATGGCGCGGCTGAAAGAGGAGAAGCGGCACGCCACCCTTTGTAGCGACGAAACGCCCGCAGAAAACCCGACATCTTCGCTGGGGCCCGGTGCCTCGTCGAGCAAGTCAGCCCGGGACATAATGGCCCGCACGCGGGCCAAACTCGCCAAATTGAGCGCGAGCGGCGCGGAGCCCTCCCAGACACCCGTGGGAGGCGTGATCGTGCTTTCCGACACGCCATCTGCATCTGCATCTGCTCATCCAGATGCTCCGGCTGCCGGCGCGACTAGTCGCGTTTCACCCTCCACTGCTGACTTGCGGTCGCGTCTCATGGCGCGTCTGGCAGAGGAGAAGCGGCACGCCACTGCCTCTGGCGTGCAGCCGTCGCCCCCGCGTGATCGTGATCAGGCCCCTCTGACCAAGGAAACACCCGGCATCGGCATCGACGCGACAAAGGGAAGCAGCACGCCAGAAACGACGAAGATGTCGATTTCGATCTCGTCACAGGCGCAACAAGCAGAGGCCAAGCTGCGTGCGCAAGCGCTGTTGCGTGTGCGGCTAGCCGCCGAGAAGCGGAGGGCAGATGTGGGCCCGGGGTTGCGGGAAGAGGCACTGCGAGCGAGGCTGTTATCTAGGCGGACGACGTAGCCTAGCGAATATCTGATATGCTCACCTTATCGTTGACGCCCCTGAGTACTTCAGTAGCGTTGTTTGATGCAAGCGAGCGTCGGGAATAAGTAACTACAGCTAGGAGTGATTACAGTTTAATTAATAAGTGTGATATATGCGCATGCATGCCTTCAATAAGTAAGTATTGGGGGGTGAAAACGAAAACGAGAAACGAGAAACGGGAAACGATAAGTAAGGGAACGTGTTTAAGTGGATACAACTGGTAGATCATCATGGGACGGGACGTTCGATCGAAACGGGGGCCAAACACTGAGATCGAGATACTGTGCAGGAAAAATCTATAATGTGAGAAAGTGGAAAGCGACGAGGACGAGTGGTGCAGGTGCGGGTGCGGGTGATAGATGTTGATTAAGAGCGACGAGGATTCCACCCGTTAAGACGTTTATTTACGAGTAATGTCGCAAGTTAGGAAGGTGTGGGGGGGGTTGCAGGGGAAGCGTGTGGTGTAAGTGCGGGGCGTCGCTCGACTCCCCGTACGTACGGGCAGGCGCTGTTATGAGGCGCGACCACCGGCAGAATGATCGCTCTCCTCCTTCTCCTCCTCCTCCTCCTCCGCCTCCGACTCCGAGTCCTCAGCCCGACCCCACGGGGGCGGCGGCGGCGGCGAAGAAGAAGAAGAAGAAAACGCGCCCCCGCGCCCGCCGGGCGGCCCAAAGCCATACGCATGTCTCTGGCGCGTGCCGCCGCCGCGCGCGCGCAGGCTCAGGCCCTCGGAGACGACGGAGCGCACGGGGTCGAAGCGGCGCATGGGCGTGCCCGCCGTCGACGTCGATGGCGGTGGCGATGCCGCGCTCGTGCTCGTGCTCGACTCGGCGTGCGCGTGCGCGTATGTCTGCATCTGCATCTGCATAGGCGGCGGCGGCGGGGGCGGGGGCCAGCCTGCGTGGTGCACAGCAGCCTGCGGCAGCGGCAGGGGCGGCAGCGTGCGCGCCGCGTCCGCGTCCGCGTCCGTGCGCTGGCGCGCATACACGCGCGCGGGGCCTTGTCCCTCAAGCTGGGAGCTCCCCGGGTGCGGGTGCGGGTGCAGCGTCGGCGTCCTCGGACCATGACCATGGCCCGAACCATGACCAGAACCATGACCAGAACCAGAACCAGGCCCCGCACCCGGCCCCGGCCCCGGAAGCGGGGGCTCCCACTGCGGCGCAGGCTGCAGCGTGAACGGCGGCGGTATGCCAGGCATGCTCCTACTCATATCCCTGCCCCCCGGCATAGGCATAGGCATGCGGCCATACGGGGCCGCGCGAAGGACAGACGACGACGACGGCATCTCGGACGGCGGCGGCTCGAGGCGCGCGAAGGGCGCGGGGTGGCGTTCATAATCGTGGCGTTCGTGCGGCGCGCCGCCGGCGCCGCGGCGGAAGCTCAGGCTCAGGCCCGGGAGCGGTAGAGGCAAGGGCGGCGGCGGCGCACGCGGGTCGTGCTGGAACTGGCCCGCGCCCGCGGGGCGCGGGTCGAACCGGAGCGGGGGCAGCTGTATGGGCGACTCCGAGCGCCGCGCCGACGACGACGACGATGACGACGGGCCGGCGGCGGGATGCGCGTGCGCGTACACGTCCGCGGGGCGTGCGTGGTACTGATACTGCTGCTGGTGCGGCGCAGGCGGCGGCGGCGGGAACGCGCCCGCGCGCGTGTGTGTGCTGGTGCTGGGGTGGCCTTCGCCAGTAGCACTGGCATGCCTCGTGCCCGGCGGCGGCGGCGCGAACAAGTGCGGCATGCTCCTGCGCAGACGGCGCTCGTGCGCGGTCATGTACTCGAGCGGGTACTCTGCGTCGAGCGCCATGCCCATGCCGAGGGCGGGCAGATGCGTGTGCGTGTGCGTATGAGAAGACGACGCCTCCAGAAGCGACGGCGACCCCCCGCCCGCACCCGCACCCGCAACGTCCGCATCCACATCCATCTCCTGGTCCTGGTCCTGGTCCTGGTCCTGGTCTGTCCCGGCCGCGGATACGGACCCGGACAGGGACAGGCCCGACGACCCCGGCGCGGACCCGCCCCCGCCCCCCTCGGTAGACGGCCCCGACGTGTACGCGCCAAACTGTGGAGGTCTCTCTGCTGCTGCGGCGGTGCCGGGGGCGGCGTCCTGCCGCGGTTTGCGAGCCTTCTGTCGCTGGTTCTGCACGCAAAAAGGAATAAAATAAAATAATAAGCCGACATGGCTGACACGCCCACATGAGTGTACACACCTGGAACCATACCTGAGGACCGCATTGATTCAAAGGGCATGGTTAGTACGGTATGCGTGCCCCGGAAGGGACGACGAGGACTGTGCACAAACCGACCTGCACTTTGCGGGCACTGAGGCCAATGGAGCGGCCCACCTCCTCTCTCATGGCCGTCGTCGGGAAGCGACTCTATATAACGGGCTTGAGTACACGGCGCGGATGGCAGATCCAGGGACGCACCTGCGCAAGCAGCGCATGGAGCACCGCAGCCTGGTGCGGCGTGGTCAGCGTGCGGGTGCGCTTTTTTTTCTCCTGGCCCGCGCCCGCCGGGTGCCGTGGTGGCGGATAGCGCGGCGCAGGCGGGGCGGACGGCGCGTTGTCTGCACGCTGTGCCTGTGGCGGCTGTGCCAGCAGCACGGTGTCGGACGAGCTCGACCCGGATGGGTGCGGGGCATGGCGTGCGCTGGACACGCCCGGGGCGGGGGGCGCAGCAGGCGGGGGGTGGCGGGGGATTTGGGACAGGGGCGGGCGGGCGGCGGGGCGCGGGGTGTGCTGGGACGGCGGATGGGGGCTAGAGGGGGTGTGTTCGGTGGGGTCGTGCGGCGGGGGCGAGGGGGCGGGGGCGGGTGTCATGCAGTGGGAGTGCGGGAGAGTGACGGACAGAGAGAGGGTGCTGCGTATCGAGGGGACGCGGGGCAGCGCGGGGCATTACTGACGTGCTGGGAGTGCGGGCTCGGAGCAGGGGCGTGGCGGGACGCGACAAAATTTACGCGGATGAAGATGCGAGACCTTATTAGGGGCTGCCCTAGTGCGCGGCGCGGGGCGGTGGGGGCTTAATTGTGTGGTCGATCTTGATGCTCGCGCGAGTATCTGTGCTGGGCCATTGGACGGGTGGATATGGAGAGCCTCGCAATCTCGTGCTGAGATGTTTCAGGGAGCCGGTGTCTTTGCCGGCGTGAGACTGTTTGATATGGTGGTTCGCTCGCGTGATAGGCGAGAATTCTGACAATATGTCGAGTAATAGTCGTCTAATCTCTCGCGCCCGTCGCCGTCGCCATCGCACATCGATCAGACTCATTGTCCAGGGCGGCAGGGCCACCGAGCATCACCACCTTAATTTCCCCAAAGTATGCACTTCCCCGCAATGTTCCAGATCTCGCGGCCCGATCACGCGGCAGATGGTGTCACCAGCGCAGACCAACCGCAGACGTGCGCTGAGCACTCGCCAGTCCCCAGGCCAACAGACAGTTTTATAGCCGGGCTGGCCGCGCTCAGACGGATCGCGCGGGCGCCTCGCGTAAATCCACTTGAAACGCGATGGGCACCGCGCCGTGCGCATTGCGCGCACGTGGCTGCTGCGACAGGGCTGATGACGGTCTGCGCTCCCCTGATTCCCGCCGTCTGCGGCGTCGCCGTGGCCCGCGAAAATACTCTTATCGCCTGTGCCAGTGATCTGGTGTCCTCGCGTGATCTTCGAGCACTCGCCGAAGCATACACCGCGATTATCGGTCTCCATGCCGACGCCCTCGTGTTAAGCATCGTCCGCATGTCAGAACTCGTCGCATATTCTACGACCGATCGGACACTGATGCTCGAAATAGATCCCTCTAGGCCATTTCGGGATGTCCCGCATTGGGCAGTGCGAGGCTTAAGGGCTCCGCGTGCCGACCCGGCTCCGCCCCTGCACCCCGCCGAATCGTCCGTCCTCGGGCACCGAATTCGGCAGTCCCGCCGCGCACCGGCTCCGGCTTCGCAGCCCGGCAGCCCCTCATATGTATTCAATGCATCATAATTAAATCCCGACTTGATTACACGCGTGTGCACTGTCACCCCAGTCGGAGGATGACTAACACGGCTGACCCAGCCAGACTAACAGGCTGACCCAGCCGGTTCCGCGCGTGACAAAGCCGGCTCACCCACGTCGCCATATCTTAGCTGTACGTGGCCCTCGCGGCTGGTGCGTATGGCGGTGCGGGTAGGGTAGCTTTATTCGCCAGGTTACAACGTACGTCTAGTGCCTCCCGCCCTTCTTTTTCATTATATTACTATGCCTACACCCCTCGACCAGACGCGGATATCGGAGAACGCGAACGCGACGCACTCGGAACCCAACCGCTGGTACCTCGCCTACGGCTCGAACCTCTCTTCCACAACATTCCAAGGCCGCCGGCGCGTGCAGCCCCTCGCGCGCTGCAACGTCACCGTCCCGAGCCTCGAGCTCGCCTTCGACCTCCCGGGCGTCCCGTACTGGGAGCCCTGCTTCGCCAACGTCCGCCCGCGGGACGCGTCACGGTCGTCGCAGAAAAACACGCCGCCAGTCCTGACGGGCGTTGCATATCTAATCACCCCGGCGGACTACCGCAAGGTCATCGCCTCGGAGGGCGGCGGCACCGCGTACGAGGAGACGGCGGTCGAGTGCTGGCCCATCCCCGCGACGCATCCTGCCCCGACTCGTGCCCCAGCCCCAGCCGACGACGCGCAGCGCGATGCGCCCGACAGATTAATTGCCTACACGCTTCTCGCCAAGGACAGCAAGCGACGATCAGCCCCGATGGAACCCTCGCAGCGCTACATTAATATCATCCAGTCCGGCGCGCGAGGCACGTTCTCCATTCCAGTTTCGCCTCGACGCTGACTTTCTGCACAATAAAAAGAACACGGCTTGCCGCCCCCTTATATTGCGTATCTAGACCGCATACCGTACTACCAAAGGACTGGGATCAGACAAACAGCTGGCGCTTCGCTGTTCCTCGCCATGTGGTTCCCCATCCTGTGCGTTGTCATTCTCTTGCAAACGGTAAGTCAACTCACGGTGCCGCTCTTCTTTCCTTCTGTGAATAATGGCGTGGCGATGCCTCGGGGTATCTCATCCCCCGGGGCTTAATTGCCCCTCGATTCTTTTCTTTTCATGTGATCCCACGCTTTCCGCCTTCTCATCCGTGTCCCCCCTTGTGCAGGCATTCGCAGACAAAACGACCGGCCGCACGCCGGCGTGGCTCGCGCCGCTTTCTGATGCCGTCTCGTCTGCCATGTGGCGCAATTACGAAAGGGTATGGAAGCGCATGATTGGGAGCGGAGAGGTCACGGAGGGCCACGCCCACGGACTCGGGGCATCATCTATTATGGCGGACGATAATGATGATACTGGTAAAGGTAAGGAAGCCGGCACGGAGACGAGCGTGTGGGATACCCCCACCGACGCTGTGAAGATACCCCTGCTGTATAGACGCGGAACGGGTGCATAACGTTTGGGACCACCACACTACCATAAGGATGATATCATCCAAATGTTAATAATGATTGACTCTGATGAGCGGCTTGCTTGGCAAGATAGGACTTGTGAATTATGTTCACGTGTTTACTGAACGTGGCTTCATCCGGGCGAGGAGTCCTCGCGCGCCTCAGTGATCGACTTGGTGCGGGGATCCACCCCTTCACGAAGGCCAAGCGTTGAAATATTGAATATTTCGGACGTGCGGGCTGTTTATCCCGGAACGGCTGCGCATAATTAGTAATGACTAGTACTACTAACGATCGAGAGAGAGCGTGGGTCGACATTCCGCAGTGTACTGTAATAGCTACGATGCGCCTGGGTGTAAGCATCAATGCATAAGAGCCGTCATATCCTACTCCCCGAATACAGTGACATCCTCGATCGAGGTCTCCTGTGTGGCAGAATTAAGAAGCAGCCTCCGAGGCGTCCAAGGTTCCGAGTCGTCTTCGCACATAACAAGCAAGCAAGGTGGGTCAATCGATCAACTCGGCAATATTAAAAAACGACCAAGATCATTCTCAGACGTTGATCTCAGAGTCCGGACGTCGCGCCGCACATTCGCATGCACATTGGCTTGAACCGTGAGAGAAGAGGAATCGAAGGGGAACGCACCGCGCGCAAAGCGCGACGCTCACCCCGCCACCGTAGGCACGGACACGCCCAGGGCTTCGCCCAAGGAGCACAAGCGGAGAGCTGGATGCACCGTCCTCCGAGTCGAGTCCCGGCCCAGGCCGCGGCCGTACGAGTAGTATTCTCGATAAAATCCGTTATAAGGAGATACTAAATGGCATAGTGCAGGTGAATTGAATGGCTTGAGCATGTCTGTCTCGGTGGCGTGGCGGCTGGACTACTAGATAGTCTATGGGTATGGGGGTGGGGCACTGGGATGACTCGGTGCAGCTGCCAGCGGAGCAGAAGACGTCGCGTCGCGTTGTAGTACCTCAGCATACCTTCACGTACTTACATCAAAGGTGTGTGCGCGGTGACAAGAAACGGCTGCGTCTTGGGCCTTGGCCGCACATTTGAAAGCCCATCCGGACTCGGAAACCACGTCGGGACTCGGGCGAGCATATGCTCTCTGTTAAGCTAGGTTAATGCATGGAACTCTGTGCATGAGGCCACTGAGCTCGATGGCAATGGACGCACTGACCAGGTGGCCCGGATCCGAGTCCGAGTCAGTACTACAGGTGAGTATACCTTCAGTATATACACCCCATGCATGTCGGTTCTTCATCTCTGCCGCCGCCACTAGATATATTGAAGGCCGCCCATCGTCGGAGTGGCCTCATAATCCGTGAGCATTGGTCTGATACATATCTTATCGATGGGCAAACTCGAGTATCCTATTCCGAGGTCGCGGCCCATGAATGTTAACTTTGTTCTCGCCAGAACAAAGTTAACATTCACCTATCATACTAAGTACGAGTAAGTATAAGTAGCGGCAGCCAAATACGCAACAACGCCGCCACCGCGACCGGAGCGCTCTGGCCCAGTGCATGCTGAATTTAAAAAGCGTACTTACGCGTAAACCGTTGCACAGCACTAATTAAAAATTTAATAGGGGGGTGGGTTGGTAATGGATCAGTGAAAATCAAATTGCAGCATTATCAATTACCAGTATATCAAACAGTACTAAAAGGAAGGATCATCGAATCATCGATCATCGTCACCGCCACTTTGACTACTGTACTGCCGCAGACAAAAATAGTTGAACCCTCGATGCTGCAGCGCTGATTCCTCCCAGACTAGTACTGTACACTGAGGGCGCTGGCCGCTCGCCGCAGAATCATAACAGCGGACAAGATGGTCAGCGATGATCAGTGCTGGCATGGTCGGAGTCAATATCTATCTATCTGCGGAGTGTACCAAATATATAATCTCCTATCGGGAGATATATTTAGCTTATATGTGAGCCGCTATTCCAAATATTATCCAAGTCTCTGCGGACTTGTTCTTTTCGCTTGCTCAAATTTCTGTACATTCATTCTATATTGCAGGCACGCGCGTCATCGCCGTCTCGACACGCACGTTGTTGACTTGCACAACGAGTCCGAGTCCGACGTGCCGACTGCTACATCGATGTATCCTCCATACGTTCACGCATGCCTGCATCCTGCCATTGCACGCACTCGGACTGCGTGGCCCACTTGCTTCCGATCCCTCGCACCCGTGGCACCTCAATTAAGGCAAAAAATTAATTTAATAATTTTTATTTTTGCAGACGAGGCAAACTAGGCACCGGGTCGAGCGCAAACGCCAATTAAGCCGTGGCTTGCAGGAGCAAGCTAGGACAAATGGAAATGCGTCACGCTGAAATGCTCGAGGGCCGCGCCAACAAATCCAACTGATATGATAAGCCTATCATATCAATTGTGTTCCGTCTAATCCAAGCATACAACCCAACTGCCGGAAGTGCATCGGGGTATCTACATAATAATATGACCTGCCAGTGCGAGGATGCCTCACGCCATATTACCTATTGGGACATTCGATACACATGGAAACGAGAACGTCTTCATAGTCGTCACAGGATGGATCCTAGATGGACCAGTCGACCGAGAGTGCTTATACCAGACTGGTCATGTCGTGGCCTATTCTCAGTGCCCGCCTTCGGGCACATGACACGGTATCGTTCAATGCAAGATTCGTAGACCACGGCGTGGCTCTGGTCCAGCAAGTGCAGAAATGGCAGTACCAGCTACCTCCCGAATTTGCCTCGTCCACCCCTCAGCCGCCGATTTTTAAAACCGTCCACATACCCGGGTCCATCCACGATCACTACATCTACTCGAAACCGTCCGATGACATTCGTTGCACCATAAAGCACAACCCCAGTGACTTCTACTCTCAAGGCGGACCGAGGTCTGTGGGGGATCTTATGAGTAAAGATATTCCTCTGGCCCAGCTACAGCTGACCATGTCCGACGACGCTACTATTATCGGACTCACCACTCCACATGTTTTGTGCGATGGGTATGGCAACAAAGAAATCATTCTTGCCCTCGCTCGCATTCTCCGGGGAGAAGAAGTGGCGCCGCTTCAGCTTGGAGATCCATTCGAACCTATACTCAACGTACAGACGCCGCCCGATCCACCGCCATATCGGAGAGTCTTTAATATGCGGCAAGTCGTCGTCGTTATGGCATGCTTGATATGGGACTTGATCCGTGCTCGTAATATCCAAAATCGGGAGCTTTTCTTTCCCAAAGCAGAAGTCGATAAGTTGAAGGAAGAAGCCATGGATGACCTTAGAAAACAATATGGGGAACAACCTGATATCTGGGTTAGCTCCAGCGATGTCTTGGTTGCGTTCTGCTTGAAGGTTCGTGCCAATAAAATGGACTGTTGATCGATCGTACCTACCCCCCGACACGGGCGCAGACACCTCCTAATGTGCTTTGTGCCACTAACATGCGTCGATGTCTCGCCGATGCCCTGTCCAAACCATATCTTCACAATGGCGTCTGTACCGTCGTAACACCCCCTCTCCCCGCAGTGAAAAACCGGCTTCGGTGGCGCATGGCAAATGCGGACCGGGCGACTTCGTTCTTTGAGCCCAACTGGAGCATGGAACGTCGTGACTAACTGGCGGGACATGAAACTCATGGAAATCGATTTTTCCGGACCCCTCCCTGAAGGGAAGTGATAAGAAAATCAACTGCGTATATCTTTGGGGAAACGCTGTCCATCCTTTTCCCACCCCAAACTGTATGGCTTTGGTTGCCGACGACCCTAGAGGCGGAATTTGGATGGGTGGTAGGTTCACCTCCCCTTGCGATATTTTCCACGACGCTCATCATCTGCCATTACTCCTGCTGCCTTTAGGATTCTTTTCGGAAAAAGTCTGGTTGAGAAAAGACGGGTTTGGCCAGTTCATCAAAGGCTAAATTGTCTGTTACCAACGTTTGGTGATATCCAAAGAACAGTTTTATGTTAACTTTGTTCCAGTGAGTGATTCACTGGAACAAAGTTAACATTCATCTACGGTAGCCAGATATGCACAACGCCGCTACCTGGAGCGCTCTGCATGGATTCGTGTTTCGAAAGCGTAAACCGTTGCACAGCACTTAATTATGGGGTTGCTGATGGATCAGTGAAAATCAAATTGCAACATTACCAACAGCAAAGGAAGATCGTCGCCACTTTGCGTCGAGACACGACACTGCCGCAGACAAAAATAACCCTCGATGCTGACTCCTCCCACATGCTGCAGGGCGCGCGCCGCTCGCCGCAGAATCATAACAGCGGACACTTCTCGTCCTAAGTAGATAGTAAGTGACGATCAGCGCTGTCGGAACCATCGACCAAACTCAAGATATCTTCTGAGTATCTGTCGCAGCCAAATATCTCCTATCGAGATATTTAGCTTAGATGTGAGCCGATATTCCAGATAATACTAAATCCAAGTCTCTGCCGGGGATATATATATGTGGACTTGTTCTTTTTGCTTGCTCAAAGTTCTATACATAATTCTATACTTATTGCAGGCACGCGCGTCATCACCCGACGCGTTGTTGAAGCGTCACGCGGCGTCACTGCTGCACAAACAAGTAGTCCGACGTGCCGACTGGTACCGTCAACATGCCATCCATACGTTCACGCATGCCCTGCACCTGCCATTGCACGGACTCGGACTGTGTGGCCCACTTGCTTCAGATCACTCGCACCCATATCGTCACCTCAAGGCAAACGAGGCAAACTAGACACTCGAGTGCAAACGCCAATTAAGCCGTGACTTGCAGCAGCTAGCTAGGAAAAAGGGACATGCTTTACGTCGAAGTGGTGTCGAGGGCCGCGCCAACAGACCCAATACATATGATAGCCTATCATATGTGTTGGGTGCGCGGCCCTCGACCACTTCGACCTAAAGCGTGTCCCTTTGTCGTTGCTGCTGCCGATTGTTTGTGGTCTCCGGCAATTATTTTTTTCGGTCTCTTGTCAATATCTAGCTCACTAAAACCGTCAGTCACTGTGCAATGAAGATGTTGAAGGCGGAACATTCGGGTTCACACACGACATCCGAAGGTGCTCATCATGCTAACCTTCGACCGCAGGGACTTTTCTCTATCAGGAATCAGAGTCGGAGATCGACTTGGGACTAGCTTATAGACCTTGAGCGGCCGGACACTGTATAGGAATCACTATCGTGTCTACACTCAAGATCAAGTTCACATTATCAATACCATAAATGCGCGATCCGACGTCGCGAGAACATCGTTGGCGCTCTTTCCATCTATTCCCCTCCCTGGACATTGAAACCGACGCATTTGCCAGTAAGCGGTCGGATTCCGACTGCCTCAGAAACTGTCCGACTCAGGCCGACGTTGATTTCAGATTACTACAATCGGTACTTAGAAGGCTTGTACAACTTTTGGCGTCTGATGCAAGACCTTTATATTACTTTGTGGGGCCCGCGCCATTTTGCTGATGGCCGTGTAGAAAATGACTCGCCCTTATAATTACCCTCGTATTTTGCGCTATATAACATACTTAATAGGAGGTATTGATTGAGTTTGACCTAATCACGAGGTCTAGGGCTGGTGTCCTCGTGGCATGTTGGCTGCTCAGTGGCGCGTCTCCGAGGAGGGAAACGTGGTAGACTCTGAGTGTCGGACTCGAAAACCCGCATGCTGATTTGTGACCCTATACGGCCTGTAGACCCTGCAATCCGTGCAATCCTGCACGCTGTGCCTTAGGATCATCTGGCTTAGTTTTGGAAGTCCCGAGTACAGTACGTGACCCTTGGCAATTTATACTAGACTCACTAATTGTCGCACCATGAGCGATATAATATTCACGACGCCCTAAGTACGGCCATACTCTTCCATACTCAACTAGCCCTGTTCAGGATATGGCTTGGTCGTCTAAGCAATCGGACACCATACCAGAATAAGTGAGGGAGGGTCCACTAGTACCTGGCTGGTTGTGCCTTGCGTCGCGAAGAGGGTGTTGATAACTTCAAAGTTGTTGCAGGTTCGTGCTGGCCCTGCCACACCCGGCCTAAAGCCTCCTTCTAAGTACTCTACCAGCACCAACACATGTTTAAATCCTAACCCCCCTAACCCCTAACCCCCCAACCTATTCTGGCTGCCTCTGCCGTGGCGTATGCTCAATTCGCACTAAAGATTGTTAAGCCATTAGATCAAGAGTTTCTCCAAATCAATGGAACTTTCCCGGTGGAGCTTAATTCAATGCACCTGTGGGTTGACTGTGGTGTTACTATATTTTGTTCTGAAAACTTTAGGATACCACTACCGGGACTCGAGGACCATATACTCAACTTTCGCTTTGCGCAGAAATCACTGGCCTCCCCCTTGTGCAACACCACCATGGTAACCATTCTCTGACTGCGCCGTTCTCCCCGGCCAAGCATACAATATCACCGTTCCGGCGAACTACCGCCCTGGGTTGACGAGACTTACCGCGGGACACGTAACGCACGAGAATGTGAGGCTCTAGATCTGACAAGCTGCCCTAACATGAAGGTGACAGAGACGACCTCGATTGAGGTGTTCTTGGGAAGTAGGATTGACGAGGTTAATTTCTATTGCGGAGACTCCGTAATAGATGCCTTCTGCTTACTGTCGAACGCATCTCGCAGTCCACAGTACGACCGTTATTACTTGGCTCACTGTGTCAGGGATTCGTTACCATACACACACTTCTTGAGGAAAGCTCACATGCCAAGAGACAACGTACAAGTTGGTGCCAGGATTGCCTGATCAGTCTGCACCAGGCCATTAATTACCTTTCCTCCTACAACTTAAGTTAATAGTCTGGTATATGTCGGCAACTAATCTTGCTTGAGGATTCAATGGGCGGTGCGCCCTGGGCGGACTGCGGGGTGGGCCGAGTGTGCGGGCTTCAAAGATCTTCAAGACACAAGCTCGCTGCCCGCTCCGATGAGCACGTACCAGACCTCCCTGGCGGGCAATGTGCTGAACAGGGTGCCGGAGGAGGCGACGGGGCCTCATGGCGGCGTCGACGACGCCGGCCACGAGTTTGACTTGCCTGTGTCACGCCCAGCGGAGTCGCGCTCATCTCGCCCCAGGCCTGTTTCAATGCCGCCACAAGCTTACCATCCCCTTCCAGTCCCTCCAGAGCCTGCAACCAGCAGACGGTCCGTCGAAGAGCCTCGCCCACGCCCAGAGCAGGCCCAGAAGTCGTCCCGCAGTTCCAAGGTGCTGGGCGACTACACCCTGGGGAAGACTCTCGGGCAGGGCAGCATGGGCAAAGTCAAACTCGCTCAGCACAATGGCACCGGGGAGAAGGTACGCCCATTTGCCGTCAATCATGGTCGCTCTCTGACGAGGGCACAGCTCGCCATCAAAATAGTGCCCCGTGTGCCCCACACGTCGAGCTCGACGGCCGGGACCCATGATGCCGTATCTAAACAACACAGCAAAGACGCATCTAAAGAAATCCGCACGATTCGAGAGGCGTCGCTCTGTCTTCTTCTGCACCATCCCTATATCTGCGGTATGCGCGAGCTCATCGTTCACCAGCACCATTATTATATGGTATTCGAGTACGCCAGCGGTGGTCAAATGCTCGACTACATAATATCCCATGGTCGCCTCCGTGAACGCGTTGCGCGCAAGTTCGCAAGGCAGATCGGCTCCGCCCTGGAGTACTGTCATCGTAACAATGTCGTCCACCGTGATCTCAAGATCGAAAACATACTTATATCTCAAACGGGCAACATCAAGATAATTGACTTCGGCCTTTCTAATCTCTACAACCCAGCAGCCCATCTTTCTACTTTCTGCGGCTCCCTCTACTTTGCCGCACCCGAACTTCTCAACGCAAAGGTTTACACTGGCCCCGAAGTCGACGTGTGGAGCTTTGGAGTTGTTCTATATGTCTTGGTCTGCGGGAAGGTTCCGTTTGACGACCAGTCCATGCCAGCCCTCCATGCCAAGATCAAGCGTGGTCTGGTCGAGTACCCTTTGTGGCTCAGCGCAGGTACGCCAGTTGTCTTATGAATAACTTTTCACACTAATTCTCCGCAGAGTGCAAACACCTCCTTTCCAGAATGCTCGTTACCAACCCTGCACTTCGTGCTCCTCTCCCCGAGGTGCTTGCCCACCCATGGATGACACGGTCTTTCACTGGAGCCCCCGATCCCCACCTTGTCCACCGGGAACCGCTTCGTCCTGAAGAACTGGATCCACATGTTGTCCGCGGCATGTCCGGCTTTGAATTTGGGACACCGGAGGACATCCAGAGTCGTCTGGTCACTGTCCTGGAGTCAGATGCCTATATACGTGCTGTGCACACCTGGAATCAGCGTCGCGCAGGTGGACCCTTGAATATGTCTCTGAATGGTGGCGCACGATCATCATCCACATTCTCCTTCGACTCTGGGTCTGGGAAGGAGCCCCTAAGTCCGTCTAAGTCCACCCCCAGGAAGCGATTCTCTGGCTTTGACTTCTATAGGCGCAAGCTCTTCTCCCCTGGTAGTACGTCCCCCCCTAGTACGCCCGTTCCAAAATTGGCGTCAGCTTCAGGCACGACTTCCGCCCTGTCGCTTTCACATGGTGCTGATGCCAATGGAGTTGACCCCACTCGAGGTTTCCATCCTCTCATATCCATTTACTATTTGGTCCGCGAGAAACAAGAACGTGAACGTGTATATGGGCCGGGCTATTTCGCATCCTCTCAGCTATCCCTCCATTCGACACAACACCACCTCTCATCACAGCCGTCAAAGTCCTCCTACACGACCACAGATGCAGATGGACTTACATCCAAGCTGCCGCCTCCGTCTTTTAAGCCTCCATCAATCCGAACGACACCCCCGGTCCTGGACCAACCCCAGGTTCAACCCCCAGCCCAGCAGAAAGCCGACTATAGTATGCCGTTACCCCTTCTCCCCGCGCCCGAGTCGTCACATTACTCCGGAATGTCGTTCGATGGGCCCGCCACCCTGGCGTCGCCGTCTCCGACACATAGCACATTCACTGCGCCGCAGACGCCACAGCCGCAGCCGCGTGCCAGAGACCTCGACCTGGGGATGCAGAATGTCGCGGCTGCGCCACCGTCGCCGCAGACTCCTACAATCGTTACGGGGACGATGCCCCGGGCGCCGCCTGTGTCGACACATCGGCGAAGTCATAGCCTGAGTCAAAGACCGTCCGTAACAAGAGGGTGGGCTGGCGTGATAGGTACAGGAGCCCAGCAGTCCATTGTGAAGGGCGAACCGCGAACGGCAGGCCCGGAAGTGACAACCTTTCCGGTACAGGACGAGCTGCTTCTTCCCCGAGGCCTGGAGCTGGAACCGGAACCGGAACCGGAGAAGGAGAAGGAGAAGGAAAAAGTGAGAGACGAAGAGGATACGGAGAAGGAGAAGGAGAAGGAGCGGGAGAAGGAGTCGATCAATGGGCATGCCAATGGGACCGGCCATGAAAAGGAGCTGCCTGAGAACCCACCATCATTGGGTGCTGGCGCAACTCTCGCAAGGAAATTTGGCAGTCTACTCGTGGGCTCACGGGGAGATGGACACGAGCGCCGCGGGGGTGGGAAACGAGCGAGCATTCTCAGCATGTCACCGCGGAAATCCATTGAGAGCGAGAAAGAGAAAGAGAAAGAGAAGGAGAAAGAGAAGGAGAAAGAGAAGGAGAAAGAGAAGGAGAAAGAGAAGGAGAAAGAGAAGGACCATGATCACAGTGAAAGGGAGGAACGTGATCACGAACGAGACCGAGACCGAGAGAGCAAGCCGGAGCAGGACGATAAGGATAAAGTTGATCTTGTCACTCATGGGATCCGAGAAAGTATAAGTCAGCCGCTTGGTACCATTCACCGTCGGGCGGCAACAATTCTTGACCCAGCTGGACGTGCCTCTCGGCATGAGCGGCGAAGCAGCACCGGGGCAAGCGCGTTTGTGGGTGGTACAGTAGGACGTAAGATAAAGCCCCCTCCAAGTGCTGGTCCTGGAGCATCCCCAAGCATCGGACGTGCTGAGAAGTGGCAATCCAGGGAGGATCAAGGTAGCATAGATCGAAACCCCCGCTTAGACGAGCAGGGTAATATCGTCAATGGACGTAGCGAGCATCGCAAGGCGGAGGAGGAGGTGACGACAGAAAAAGACTTCAAGCCTGTGTTCCTGAAGGGACTCTTTAGGTGTGTAATACGGTCACGCTCTCTGAGGTTCGTACAGCTGTTGACCATGTGCCTAGCGTGGCCACGACGTCGACAAAACCCCCTCCAGTGATCAAATCTGACATTAAGCGTGTCCTAGAGCGGATGCAGGTTCGGTACCGCGAGACTAAAGGCGGCTATGACTGCATACACCTCCCCTCTATTGACCTCAATTCGCTTACTGAGGCTCAGAACCAGCGATACCAGCATCAGCACCAGCGCTCTGGCGGGCCTGAGGGTACGGCACGGCGATCTCTTGTGCACAAAGCCTCGAAACTTACTTTCTCTGGTAACAAAGGCAAGGAGAAAGAACACGACGCTGCTGCGACAACTGAGAAGGACAAAGAAAAGGAGGCTCCTGGGAGACCATCGGCAACAGCCAGCAGTGGTTCCTCGTCGTTCTTCAATGCCCCAGGCCCTACTGCTGTAATAACACTACCAAATGCGTCAGAACGGCCGCCAAGCGTTACGGGGCCTGGTCAGCCACCGCAATCTGAGGGCTCAAACCCCAGTCTTCCCCATGACGATCAACGACCGAGGTCACCATCCAAGCCCAAGTTCTTGCCTCCCATTCCACGCGACTTTGCTGTTCCCGCGGTCACTAAGGATGCATCGAGACCTACAAATGGGGAAGCGGAGAAGGACCCATTCGATGTTTCTAATCAAAATAGTCTTTCGGTGCGATTCGAGATCAATATTGTCAAGGTACGGGTGGATGCTGTCGATCTCCCAGTGGGGCATTTCTGACATTGACTGCGCAGGTCCCTTGGCTGCCGTTACACGGCATACAGTTTCGCAGAGTGGGCGGTGATGGCTGGCAATATCAAATGCTTGCGCGACGTGTCTTAACTGAACTGAAATTATGACACGGCGTAGTTGTTGTGTTTTACCTTCATATGGTCTCCACATTCGTTCCGTGTTTTTTTTTCTCTCTCATGCTGTCTCAGCCAACTGCCTCCCTCATGTTTACTTACGTTACACCACGTTTGTCTACATTTCCATTCCTAGATATCGTCTTCATCCGTATTTACTTTTTTGAGGTTCCGCCGCAACCATGTACGGAAGATGTGTACATTTATTCCCAATGCAATTCATGCTGTGGATAAGCCTAGCAAACCAAGTGGAAAGATGCATTAATATGTACAGTGGAGCGAAAAAACATTTGGGTAATTTTCCAGGATATCTCAGTAGTCGAGGGGTAGTCGCGCTCGAATTCAAGCGCAGGATAGAGGTATATATACGAAGCTCAGACAAGGCCTTTGATGATCAGCGTTTCGAGACGACAGTACTCCGGAACCATCGCCGCATATGCCATGAATGCATCTGAGTCCGGCTCGGCAACCTTGACAAGCCCAAATTGCGCATCGGCGTCGTCTGTTTGGAGCGCACTAATAGGTGTCAAAGCTGCGGATGACGTTCCATTCGGGGAGAGTGCATTTGGGGACGGCGCCATGAGATCGGGCGTGGTGAATGCGGTCGACGGTGCACCAGGAGTACCGCCTATCGAACTCGTACCGTTCGTCGTTCCCGACGACGACGAAGTGTTCGTAAGCGTTCGCACTCGCGGAGCCGACTCAGGCTCGGGCGGGTATTTGAACACAGACGACGTGGGTACCTCACCGGTGCTCTGGAAACGTGCCACGTCCTCTTCGTCCTCCTCCACGAACGCAGTCGCAGCGAGCCCAGAGCGTGCGGACGCAGACGCGAGGTGCTTGGCCGCGGAAGGGCTGAACCGCGGCGTCGTGGGTGTGGAGCTCACAGCGTTCAGGGTCTGCTGCGCTGCCCAGCGTTTCCCGAGGAGCCACCTGACTTCATCTTCAAAACTGGGGTGTCGCTCGTCGGGTCGGGTGGCCCGGCGCCAGGCCCACCGTGCCAAATAGGCGCTGCCGAGAGCAGCGCGAGACGGTACGCCGGGTGGTGGGGAGGCTTGAGCGGGCGCAATTTGCGCCGCATCTAGTACGGTAGAAGGAACAAACACAGGCGCATCGAACACGTCACCGAGGAGGTTTACCACGCTCGGGAAATGGGCTGCAGCGCCCACTGCGAACACGCGACGCGGAAGGTGCGTGGAATCATAAGGATCGAAGGCTAGTCCGAGGCTGGTTGCGAGTGGCGTGGCGCGCGATGGTCTGGGTGTTGGTCGCGCGGGGTATAAAAGACCGGTCTGCGAGACCATGCGCGCGAAGCGGGCACGGAAGGAGAGGATTTGGCTCTCCAGCAGGCAGCGCGGGTTGGCGCGAAGGTCTCGAAATTCGTTGACTTTGATTCCACTCTCAAAGCGATATATCCCTTTAACATGGGAAAATGGGTATGCCTCGCCCTGAAGCACCCAGAAGCTAAACAGCTTGTCATCGAGTCTATGGTGCAAAAGCAAGGCAAAAGGCTTGGAAAGAATGTGTAGTAAAGGTCCAGGGGACTCACCCGATGGAGCCGCCGGGGGGAACAATGGCGATCAAGCGGTCGAATGCGCTCCAGCTTTTGGTATACATATCGCGTACGAGCGAGCGGGGTACGTCCGCATTCCTGCCACAACGTCAGCGAACATCTGGATTAGATCAACATTACTCACCGACTGGAGAGCATAGTAACATATCGCGGGGTTTCAGAAGGATCTTGCGCGGGATGTGGGAAAAGACTGTATAGCCTTGTGGGAAGGTAGTGTGACGCGGCGGTTAGGAGAACATCGGTTGAACCGAAGGAAATGATGGAGTCGGAAGAAGTGGGACATAATGATAGGTACGTCGCGAGATGGTCGGACGTGAAGGGGATAATAGACGTCTCTAGAAACTCGAATGAGATGGGGATGAACGTGAATAATGAGATATACATACCAGGGTCAAATCCGTAGCGCTCGACAAAGTATGGGGCGATAGCCCCAAGTCTTCTTCCCGGGTCCAGCTGAACAGCACCGAGCATTTCCTTGAGCACCCTCCCGCCCTCTTTGCTACCAGCCACCATCTCAAGGGTAAGCTCGTCCCACTGCCTCAATTGCGCATTCCACATTCCCGTGCCTGCAACTTCTGCAACGCCGAGTGCGGCCCACCTGCCCAAGAAGAGAGTTGCAATCAAAGCCGAGGCCAGCGAAAGGCGGCCTCCACGGGCGGTGCGCATCCAAGCCTCGGGATTGTCCTCACGAACTTTCATGGCCTGCGCAGCAGCCAGGGAAGCGTGAGCGGCAGTACCGACGCGGTGAGCCATGCTATCAGGTCCTCCTATGGCGGCCTCGATGGCCTGCGCCTGCGTTGCTGTCGAAGCATCATGCGGGGAGGGCGTGTGTAGAAGCGTGAAAGTCTTTGGGGTGCCAAGCTGAGCGTGGAGGGACAGCTGTGGAGAAAGGGACGCGAGTTGGGCAGCAGAGTCCTGCGTCCACCAGACGGTGGCATTCTGAGCCGCACCGCCGATGCTTTTAACTTTGTTGAGATCCACGCGTGTACGAAGTTTTTGTAGGAGAATGTCTAGATGAACGGCATCAATATTGCTTCCGTTGATACCCACCGTTCTAGGCACGACAGTGACACAGACCTAGAGCCTTAACCCACATGTCGACGGGTGTAGTATATGCATCTCCAGGTGTTGTGAAGACGCCGCCGTGGGTTCTGACGAATCCGATAGAGTCAACGCTCGCGCCATCCTGGAGAGGTGTCCTACTCACTGATACTCTGATAAGTCGGTGTCAAAATCGACCGCCTCAGCGGCGACAAGGTCGAGCTGCTCGTCGACGACAACAGCGCGCAGCTGCTCGGTTGCCAACTCGAGACCAAGAAAATGGGTGGGTTTACCAGCTGGGGGCGTCTTGGAAGGCATGTTTGAGCTAAGAGAATTTGTAGAGTATGAGAAAGAGAAAAGAAAGTGATGGGTGTCGAGTGGAGAATAAGCCTGGCGGGCGGATTAGACAAGAAATTCTCAGTGAGCGTTCATCAGCACCACTTAACCGACCGAAGTACAACCGTTTGGTCCCGCATCCACTTCGTGTCCCAATTTATTCCGCCACGTCATTTCGCAACAATCTTCAAAAAGGAACGTTTGCCTTTTGGGATGATTCTCAGGGGCAAACATCGTTCTTCTTTCGACTTTCAAAATTATGGTTTGCATGCTGGGCTTGGATAAATCCCTGGTAAGATGTTTATCGCATTAAGGAACCCAATATTAAGGGGTGTGAATATCCGAAATATAGCACTTCTGTACAATATACGTAGATGTGGTCGAAGAAGACGAATGCAAAAATTACCCAGCAAACAAGTATCAAGATATACTTGACGGCAGCCATATTTTGACCGTCTAGTCATAAACAGCAATCAGCTGATAGGAAGAGATCAGCAGCGAGCACTCACTTTATCAGAACTGGCCGTGGCCATAACGTTGATCGGCCGTTCCACCGCCTCCTGCTGTCCGTCTGCGCCCGTGACAACCTGCCTTCCCCATACGATCGATGCGACAAACTGCTCATGCGCTTCAATCTTCTTCACGCACCGTCCTGTCTTGAGATCCCATATGCGGACAGTGTGGTCATCGGCGGCAGAGAGAAGGTATTTTCCACACGGATGGAAAGTCAGGGCCCGCACCCAATTATCGTGGCCAACCTGCCAGCGATGAGAAGAAGAAAAAGGAGCCAAACAGAGAAATGCCCTCACAAACGTCCATAAGCACTGCCCCGTCAATGCATCCCAAATTTTAATAGTTTTGTCTCGGGAACCCGTCGCTACAAACGCAACACCTATGGCGTCGATTTTATCAGTACGTGGGTTGGCTGGCTGCAATGACCGTAACAGCGCGAAGGGTTAAAACACGATTTGGACAGGATCAATGGTTACTCGCCCGGGCGACCAAGTCGCGGATAGAGGGAAGGGAGACCACAGGCGCAAAGACAGCCACCTCGACTACGTTTTCGTGTCCACGCATTTCTGCCTTCGTAGCGCCTGACTCCACGTCTAATATCCGTGCGGTCTGTGAAACTTGAGACCTTGATCCGATTGACCATATGCGACTTACATGATCATTAGAACATGTGAGAATCAATTTCCCATCTAAGCTCGACAAGGCGCAACGAATCCAATCTGTATGGGAGCTTAAAACTTTGATGCAGTGTCTGCGAGAGGAGGTCATGCGGGGACGCAAGTTTCTAAATCATGCGTACGTCGATGCTATGCTCCATATCCTGACTGTCTGGTCCCTGCTTGCGCTCACAACACGATCGTCGCCCGGCAGAAATCGGGCAGAGGAGACGGAATGTTCATGACCACGCAATGTCGCGAAGTTCTGATAATCGTTGTCGACGTTCCATAGTTTCACAAAAAGGTCGTAAGAGCAAGATACTAGAGAACGTCATTCAGTCATCACGCGATGCGAAGACAGAATAAATGAGGGCAGGACTGGCGATTACGACGCACCAAGATTTTTCCCCTTGGAATCGAATTCACAATCTGTCACGGTTCTTGTATGTCCTTTGAGTGTCCTCTCAAGCTCTCCGGTCTCCCAATCCCAAATCTTGATCGTCGCGTCCTCGCTCCCCGTAGCCAGGTTGTTAAAAATAGGATGAAAGGAAAGAGCAGTGACGGGAGCTCTATGTCCCGTCAGGGTATGTTTTGCTGGAGCGCGAGGTAACCACTCCGGATTCGCGCGTTTGGATGTACCAGGGGGCAGATGTGCAAGATGAGATACTTCTTCCAATGCTTGCGCAAGGCGTGACTCCAGATCCATAATCTAGAAATACCGCATTAACAACAACGTCAACAGAACATCTTCTAATGTGCACCTTGCGCTGGAGTCGTATGACCCCAGTCCACTTTTTGACCAATAGACCGGTTGTTTTTGCGCTCGCATCGGGCTCAAAATCCGCCTGTAACGACCCCAAGCGCAATGAGGCTCAAGTGTCCGTTCTGATTGGGGACGCGACACACCAGCTTCGGAACCTCTGCTTTCATTTGCTCGTATGTTTTGGTGAAGCCAGCACTGAACAGGTAGTCCAGCATCGCCCTGTGCCTGATCTCTGGGTGAACAACGGCGTCGGAACACACATATCATGACAACCTCACATATCATCCTGCTGGCGGTCTGACAAGACTGACATTGCCAGAATGTTGCAAGTCACGATCCTATGACGAAACTCCGAGCTAAGTTCAATCTCAGATCACGATTAAAACTTCCTATCCGCTGTCATTTCGGTACTGTACGATTGGATCGTAGTAGGTTCACTTCTTCTGGGACTCGCTACTGAACTATGCACTATGTGTTTTGACTAAGCACTAGTAACTGTCGCACGAATGTTGGGCCCGTCTTCTATTCAAGTCAGGCAACTTACTGTAGTAGACATCAGTCACTTTCTTAGCCTACACATTCAAGTCAGCGACTTCATCCAATGGGGCATTCATAGCTATCACGCTCTACGGAAGGAAGACGGTGCGCTTTGGATCCGATTTTCTGGTTTATCCTGTGGATCTCACAGACAAACGGTATGATCTAAGTTGCGACGGACATTCACCCCTCAAGGATCTCCCACCCAGGCCTTTCAGGTGGCTATATGATCTGAATGTTTTCTGGTATCATGTGCTCTATACACTTACTTGACAATTACTTGCGTTGATCTTTCTTTTGCCAGCCATCTCCAGTGCCCTGTTTTTGTGGCTTGGGGAATACCTTTTGTGATTCACACATATACCCGTGGCGAATATAATGGCACGCTGTACACCCTATGATACTCGGTGCTGTTGATCAATTCACCCCTACTCACCCTCTCGTGCAGAGACAATTGGTTACAGCGGTCTGATATGGCCCCCGCACCATGCATCCCCTTAGTGCCTCCATCACATTGAACTACAGATGTGAAAATACACATTATTTCGTGGTTCTGAGGGCGTCGAAGATTACAAGCCACATTTCTATCGATCAGGATTTTTTGACGGCGCGGGCGCGGCCTAATTTTTGTGCATTTCGACCGCCATACATTTCCACGAGAGCCGTGCATCCTAGCATTCAGTTTGAGTGCACCCTCGTTGGGCTGTGTCAGGGTTTTCTATAACGATGGCGCCATCCTACTTAGTACAACGGAAGTTCCTGATTTTCTTTTGATCAGAATACACAGGATCCCGGCGCTTTCATTACCACTCGACGATAGACAAAGATGGCCTGAGACCTCGAGCCTGCAATATTCGGCCTGAGGCTGCCGAGAATGATGGTTTCCGGGACTCCACGAGAGCCGCCGGTCATGGAAGATGTGAAGACGCGCTGCATACTTACAGTAACTTAAACATTTTTCCTTGCGTCCATTGGTAGGTTTTAGGACCCTTGAGCAATTCCCCTTGTTAATACAAATATATAAGAAATACGCCCTACTCAAGTCTAAGCCCCAATTTGGTTTATGCAACTTGTTCTGTCTGTTATCTCCGGTGTAGCCCCAGCGCCTGACGTGGCTTATCTTCCAGGGGCGGTCAGGGTCCAGTAGGAATGAATCGTCGCTTCGAGTGTCTTTGACACGAACCATACGTCGAAAATGTCCCATTCCAACAGTGACCTTGAGAAAACCCACACCCATGGTGCTGACGAAGAAGAACTGGCCCGCATGGGGTATAAGCAGGAGCTGAAACGTGATCTCAGCATGATACAGGTGAGAAGTGATCGCTACCCAGTGGCTGCTTCTTAGAAGGATAATAACACATTTCTACTTTTGTAAAGAATTTCGGAATGTCGTTCTCAATCATCAGTGTGATCACGGTTCGTTTTTAATTGCCTGTGAAGGCCATGTTATGTTGTCCTCATGATTTATATAAAGGGAACCTCGAGTTTGTTCTTGTACGGGCTTGTGCGTTAGAATGCGCATTATGAAGTGAACCCCTGCTCACGACCGTACTGTAGAATACTGGCGGACCAGCCGTCATGGTGTGGGGTTGGGTTGTCGTATGTGAGTAGGCAAACATGTGCTATCCGCTGTGTTCTTCATCGCCCGGTAGCGTTCTTCACAATGATGGTAGGACTTGCCATGGGAGGGGAGTCCGCACGCAGTGCTGCATATATTGCTCATAGTAACCAACCCTCTCCCTCCCTTAGAAGTATGTAGCGCTCATCCTACCAGTGGAGGCCCCTATTACTGGGCGGCAAAAGTTGTTCCTGAAAAATATTCACCTATAGCCTCTTGGGTCAGTTTACTTGCATCGTCTAACACCTCTGTATCTTTCACGTCCTTTTCAAGATCACCGGATGGTTCAATCTTCTCGGTGAGCGGTATTAATTATCGGGCTATAAACATTCATCTTATTTAGTCGTTTTCGAAATGTAGGCCAAGTTGCTGTCACCACCGGAATCAGGTATGTCGTGAATTGCCTGGTTCACATATGATAGCTAAGTTGTCTGCTGGACTAGTTTCGCGGTCGCCCAGTTCATTTCCACGACCGCAACTATAGGAACCACATTTACACCTACTCCAAGGACAACCATCGGCATATATGCCGCTGTCTTAATAACTCAGGGTTCGTCATCATTTATAATCGTCCTATCTAAACTACTACCTGTGGACAGGCCTCATAAATACCTTCGGTGTTCGCCTCCTCGGTATGCTTAACAATGTCTCCATTTGGTGGCACGCGACTGGGACCACATCCCTGGTCATCGCCGTACTCGCTAAGGCACCTACACACCAGTCCGCAAAGTTTGTCTTTACACAGTTCGTCGACGGCACGGGAAACCCAGGGTGGGGTACACGTGCGAGCCACGCCTACGTTGCTATTATTGGTATTTTGTTGGCGCAGTATACCATGACAGGTACGTATCTCGGCACCGAAGTGTGTAGTTGTTCACATGCGACCCACCAGGATTTGATGCCAGTGCACATGTGAGACCGCCCGAAGTGCCACTATTTTGTGTTGACTCTCGTGACTCCGTTGCAGATGACAGAAGAGACACAGAACGCAGGTATTTTGGCTCGCTATATGCTGAGGTTGGATTGACTTGAGTATTTGGCAGCTATGGCTGGCTCTCTTGGAATTGTGGTGTCCATTGGAGTCAGTGCTGTACTAGGATGGTTCCTGATCATAGGGCTCCTTTTCTCTATACAAGATTACGCCGGCACCGTCACATCCGCAACGGGACAACCCGTCACCCAGATCTTGTTGGACACTGTCGGGCAGAATGGTGCAATTGCTTTGATGGTTTGTATAGTCACCAAGTGGACACAGACGTCCTGACTAGATTTATTGACTCTATCAAACGCATAGGTGGTGATATTCATGTGCATGTTTTTCGCTGGCACTTTTTCGATCACATCGAATTCTCGCATGATGTATGCTTTCTCACGAGATGGAGGATTGCCCGGATCGAGGTTTTTCCACAAAGTAAATGCCCAGACCCAGACGCCTATACGAACGGGTGAGTGTCCGCTTTTTGTACTCCCCCATGGTGGTAGAGGCTCAGAGTGAGTCGTGAGTGTGGCTCGCTGTCACGCTGTGTTTTATTCTAGGATTACCGTCGCTTGGAAGCTCCGTGGCATTTTCTGCAGCAACTAGCATTGCTACAATTGGTCTATATATATCGTATGGTATGAGTACCCCTATTTCCGGACTGCATTCTCATACTCATAGGCTTAGGTATACCAATTGCTCTCCGTGTCCTCTACCGGCGGAATTTCGTCAAAGGACCTTTCCATCTTGGATCCTTCTCATACCCAGTCGCTATCGCCGCTGTTCTTTGGATTATGTTTATCTCCATCGTCTTCATCCTGCCACAGATAAACCCTGTGACATCTCAGACGTTGAATTATGCGATTGTTGCAGTGGGGATCGTCATGACTTATAGCCTAGGCTTTTGGTTCATTAGCGCCCGACGGTGGTTCACTGGGCCGGTCCAGCAGATCCGAGGTCAGAGTCCCTTCCTTAGTATAGCTTCAAGTCGTGACACTGAATCGCTTGCTCGTTAGAGGAAGAGCTGAATGTCGAGGTCTCTGATCCGGCTGCGTCTGAGAAAGCAAAAGGGGAAGGAGAGCTGTAGCAGACATGGGCACTCGTGGGGTTGGGGATGATCTCCACGCCACAACACCGAATACTAACCCTCTACACTCGCGTGCATGTACCCAGCCTTCTATACTCTAAACCAGGTGAACAGCCGTTCACTAGCATATGTCAAACATTCCCTCAACGATATTTGTGATATTATAACACGTGGGGCGAAAGGCATCCATTGACACTCACCGGCTTACTTGTGCATAATACTGCCCGTGGGGGTAGACGACCTCAATGGAGGACTGTCCGTTGAAAGTCATAGTAGCGGTGTGGACGGTGGTCAGAATTGTGCCGCTTGGATGTGTTGGAACTATATAATATACTGCAATCAATTGTCTGAACGGATAAATTTTGGATGGATGTTTCCCGCAATACTGAGGCTTGCAGCAATCATCGATCATCGATCGACCATCACCTCGGTCACGCGTCACGCGACCTCTAAATCCTTCCACCGAACATGGTCACGAACGCTGAGCGGGAGAGGCTCAAGTGATGGCTTTTCGCTAGTAACTTCTGCTCACATCTCAATACACTTCCCAGAACGGTTTATCTCGCTTAGGCTGACTCACTCGGCTCAAAAGAAGCTTCGCAGTAGATGCCTTATCAAGGTCACCCTGGATCCCACCGTATGGACAACTTGTCACGTGCTTTTTTTTTGGCAGCCTTAACACTGGCATTTGGTTGTTGGTCGGAGGATATTGTCACGCTGCGGGATCCAACGTCCGACGCGCAACGTCCAACGTCCAACGTCCAATACTTGGTAGCACTGTAAGTCTGTAACAGTACCTCTAGTCTTTTCGTGGAGGCGCCAACATCACTTCAAAGTGTACACGATTATTTTCCCAGCGTCCTGCCTACGGCCTCCTCGTGCCTGCTACTTATATAATAAGAGGATGCGTTCATAATCAAGGAACAACACATACGGTAATCAGGCCGACACGCGAATTTACTATCTACGTAATCTCCGAGCAAATAGCGCTTGCACCTTATCTCCCAACGTGCGCAGCCGCCCGGCTATACGTGACTTCCAACGACTCTAACCCAGACCACACGTCGATATGTCCAATTCCCCCAGTGACCTTGAGAAGACCGATCCCCATGGCATCTCTACCCAAGGCGCTGACGAGGAGGTACTGGCACGTATGGGGTATAAGCAGGAGCTGAAGCGGGATCTCAATAGGATACAGGTGAGAGATCATATTGAACCAGTGAATGTTTTTTACAGTAAAGTGATAATTCCAATTCACATAAAGAATTTCGGAATGTCCTTCTCTATCATCAGTGTGATCACGGTTCGTGTTCAGTAGCCTGAGAAGGCTACTCCATCCCGGTTATTTTGTCCTCATGATTTAAAGGGAACCTCGAGTTTGTTCTTGTACGGGCTTGTGCGTTAATGTAACATACGCTTTACAAAGCGAGCACTGCTCACGACACTGTAGAATACTGGCGGACCAGCAGTCATGGTGTGGGGGTGGGTTGTGGTATGTGAGTTAAGCATATAACGTACTATTCGCTATGTTTTTCATCATCCGGCAGCGTTCTTCACTATGACGGTAGGACTTGCCATGGGAGGCAAGTCCGCACGTAGTGATACACATGTAGCTCACAGTGACCAACGTCTCTTCTTGCCGTAGAAATATGTAGCGCCCATCCTACCAGTGGAGGACCATATTACTGGGCGGCGAAAATGGTTCCAGAGAAACATGCTCCCATAGCATCTTGGGTTAGTTTTTACGTTGTCTAACACATCTGTATCTTTCATGTCCATGTCAACAAGATAACCGGATGGTTCAATTTTCTGGGCAAGTTGTGCTATCATGCTATAAGATCCATCTTGTTTACTTGTTTTCAAATGTAGGTCAAGTCGCTGTCACCACTGGAATCAGGTATATCGTGACTCATCTGCCTGGTTTGCCCGCGAGGTTGAAGTCGCCTATTGTACAAGCTTCGCGGCCGCACAGTTCATCTCCACGACCGCAACTTTATCAAACAATTTTGTACCCACCTCAAGAACAACCATCGGCGTATATGCTGCTGTCCTGATAACTCAGGGTTCGCCATCGCTTCTGCTGTCCCCCAAAGTGACTACTTGAAAAGACATTATACAGGTCTCATAAATACCTTCGGTGTTCACCTTCTCGGCATGCTTAACAACATTTCCATCTTGTGGCATGCGATTGGGACGACTTCACTGGTCATCGCCGTACTCGCTAAAGCCCCCACGCACCAGTCCGCCAATTTTGTTTTTACGCAGTTTGTTGACGGCACTGGCACCCCTGGCTGGGGGGAACGTGCGAGCCATGCCTATGTGGCCATTATCGGGATTCTATTGGCGCAGTACACCCTATCAGGTAAGTTCACCGCGATTGAGACGTGTAACTGTAAACATACGACGAATCAGGCTTCGACGCGAGTGCGCATGTGAGTATAATGAAGTCAGGTTGCTTATGGTGTCTTATCTCTGTCTCCTTGTAGATGACGGAGGAGACCCATAATGCAGGTACATCGATGCCACTGTGTCCCGTAATTGTTTGATATGAGCATGCCGCAGCTATGGCTGGGTCGTTTGGGATTATCACGTCCATTGGCGTCAGTGCCATATTGGGATGGTTCTTGATTGTCGGCCTCCTTTTCTCTATCCAGGATTATGCTGGCACCGTGGCATCCCCAACGGGACAACCCATCGCCCAGATCCTGTTGGATACTGTCGGGCAGAATGGTGCAATCGCTCTGATGGTTTGTATAGTCCTTAGGCGGTGACATATTTTTAGTCTCTGTGGACTGACTCTACCAAACGCGTAGGTGGTGATATGCATGTGCATGTTCTTATGTGGCATATTTTCGATCACATCGAATTCTCGCATGATGTATGCTTTCTCCCGAGATGGCGCGATACCCGGATCGAGGTTTTTCCACAAAGTATCTGCCAGAACTCAGACGCCTATACGGACAGGTGAGCAGCCTTTGCACTCTCCCATCGTGATAGAGACTCAGAATGAGTTGTGAGTGTGGCTCGCTGTTACGCTTTGTTTTATTCTGGGGTTACCGTCGCTGGGAAGCTCCGTTGCATTTTCTGCAGCAGTTAGCATCTCCACGATCGGTCTATATATCTCGTATGGTATGGTTACTCCCATGTCCGGACTGGATTCTGGAACTCATAGGCTTAGGTATACCAATTGCCCTCCGTGTCCTCTACGGGCGGAACTTCGTCAAAGGACCTTTCCATCTTGGATCTTTCTCATACCCTGTCGCTATCGCCGCCGTTCTCTGGATTATGTTTATTTCTATCGTCTTCATCCTCCCACAGATAAACCCTGTGACTTCTCAGACGTTGAATTATGCGGTTGTCGCAGTGGGGATCGTCATGACTTATAGCCTAGGCTTTTGGCTCATCAGCGCGCGACGGTGGTTTACAGGGCCTATCCGGCACATCCGAGGTTAAAGCTCTTTCCTGAGTATAACTTCAAATCACTATACTGAATCGCTTGCTCGTTAGCGGAAGAGATGCGTGTCGACGTCTCGGACCCAGCTGTGTCCGATAAAATAGAAAGGGAGAAGGAGAGATAGCAGACGTGTGTACTGATTCTCCTTCGTGATTACGCGGTTTTGAGAACGGTATTGCCATGCTTACGTTCCGTGTGATTCGCATTAATCCTGCAAGTATTGGATCTGAATGTCCATTGCTTGAGTAGCCGTATGATTGCTGGTTGTAATGCCTGAATCTTGCATTGCCGCCTCTGCCCCGTCACTCTCCAGCGTATCCTACTGATGACTCGGATTTGAGGAGGACCACTAGCAGCCTCACAGGCCTATGCCAGGGACGTGGGCTCCGCGGTCGTGGTTTGGTAGAGTCCGGACTCTACCAAACCACGACCGCGGGGCCCACATTATCAATACTAATCACAGAAAGGTACAGTATCTCCCACATATTTGACAAGTTATTCAAGGTGGTTTACAGAATCCGCGAGCCATTCTTTGGCCATAAAGTGAAGGTGCCATCGACCCATCCAATCTCAATACCAGCGGCACCCTCTACGTCCGAATTCCTCTTTGGGGGCGTGTTAAAGTAACGAACCTCTCCGGCAACTTGATGGAAGGTATAAAGGTGAACATCAATAACCCAGTTGCGACAGGTAGCTTCGGTCTGGAGCTATCGGAGAAATACGTGCAGGCATTGGTGGACCTCAACATCAAGTTTGTTGGACAGATCAAAGATGACATCAATTTGTTCACTCTTCCGTATGCATTATTTTACATTTAGTTCGTTTAAATGACTTATTTATTTCCTTATGCATGCAGATTCTAGGTGTTCGAATACATTCACAGCACGAAATGAGCTATCAGGATTAGTGCCGTCTTGAAATACGGGTGGAGGCGGACGCATAGTTCTCCAATACATGGTGTGAATCGAACAGAATATATGCTTTGGCGGGTTATGTAGATGCCTCCATCAATAATGATGAGTGAGGCCTAAGGACTTGACTTCCCCGAAAATCTGCAAAGCATTCATACCGTCAATGTCACATCGTCCTCGAATTGAGTCTTAGGATGTCCTGAATCAGATCCAGCCCAGTAGCTTTGCCGGGTTAATGTACATATTGAGTCGTATAGAAAGACATGTCGTACCTCAAAAATGCCGAGGAAGCTAGCATTGAAGGTATATGTGCTCGAGGGAGCAACGGCGCCAACATTAGGTAGATAGGACTCGATAACAAAGTTTTGAGTCGTTCCGTCGAAGTGATCGTCCAGAAACTTGTCAAACACTGCAGGCAAGACCATTGAGTATAAGTTATGAAACGTTAGCAGCAGCAGGAACGCACACTTATGTTCATCCGAATGCGTGTCAACCGACACTACAACCATTTTCAGTAAAAATAAGAGGGATAAGGTTAGTTGTTACTCACGAATGGCAGGAGTTTTTTTCAAGAGAGGGTGAAGTTGCCAAACTGGTGAGACATCGGGCCAACGTGATCAGGACAGAGTTGTAAAATGGTACGCGGTGTGGGAGTGAAAGCAGAGTTATTCTGTCTGTAACCTGTCCAATAAACTTGATGGCAAAGTCATATTCAATCACGAGTTGCCTCTGGTGCAACGAGATGGCCAATCTGCCCTGGATATTGGGGCCGCGGGAAAATGTGCCCCTAATTGGGCCACCGAGGTTACCGTGTATACTGGCACCTTCCATCGTGTTGACGCGGCCCGACACCGGGGCAGTAAGGTACAGACTCCCATTGGAGTGAATGGGTTCAACAAGTCAATCTGGCCATCAAGCTGTAAAGTTCATCAGTACGCGGGACTATTAGGTTGGCGCGTCTTGCTTACTACAAACCCGGAAAATGCAGCCTCGAAATTGTACTTGGTACCTTCCAAGGAATCAAGGAGGATAACCCCTTCCCGATAGTTTCGGTCAATCCAGGCTGCGGCATCTAGGGGACGCAACAGATCAAGCCTGGTCGGTACATCGTCAAATAGAGCATTACCCACGTTCCAGACTAGGGTCTCCTGGTAGGCGAGAAGGAACGCATCATTCACATGACATGGCAGAGGTTCTGTCATCACGATAGATAATAAATGAGACGTTGGGCATCAGTTTGAGAATGCTCACCGCGGAATACGTTGGCTTTACAGGTGAGTCGGTGTGGAATACGCTGCAGTGCGTACTGTACCAAGTGGGGATGAGACAAACTGTGTTGTCATGTCATGGCGTGACAGATCACCTCCATGTCACCGTAGCCGGACACATCCACGTGCATGAGAGGCGCTTGTGGCTGAATGGCTCGGTCGGGCGATGAAGAGAGCGGAGATGCATCATTGCCGGGTCTGGGGCTAACCAAGAAACTTGTTCGAGCTACGAAGCGGAAACCGTGTATTTTGCCTTCTTGGCCATGGCCGACGCCGGGCCTGGCAAGGTCAGCGGAGACACCGCACCCGTCAATTCTAGAGTGTTCTTTCTGGCAATATATACTCACTCAACTGGATGACGACGGCCAGTGGGTTCTTCGACCCTTCATCAGCCACTGCATTCATTAGAGCTGCGCACACGGTTACAGCTAACTTAACTGTAAGACCATGCGTGGTCAACAATTCTAACGGCATTTACGCACAGTAATCTGTTCAATTCAATACAACGGACGACGGCTGTGTTCTTCTCTCCGCTGTTACTTTGCCCGATTCTTGGTAAGGGGAGCCCCTCTGGTATTGAGGCGTAAAGACAGTAGTTAAATTCCCAGTGGCAGCATATAGCTCGTCGTCCTACAAGGCGTCTCATCCCCATACAGTACGCACTGCAGCGTATTCCGCCCACTCCCACCCACCCTCGATCTGCACCGCACGCTGTTGCACGTTGTCACACAACGCGTGGCACCGTCGTTCAACACCTCCCATCGCACGTCCCTCGCACCCAACGTCCGTGCTCGTACACCACTAACCCATGCATCAAGTGGCACAGTGTCAAAGTGTGCCCCGATCGTCGCCGATCTCCAGGTACGTCGTCCCAATGCCTCAGCAGCCGACGCTGCTCAGCACTCACTGCATACCAGACCTGCGCCACCAATCTGTGTGTGTGCACGACGCAGGTCGCGAGCGATTACCAGGTGTGCCCGAACTGTCTGGCGGCCCGAGGGAGACGATCAACTCGGACGTCGCGAACGCCGTATCCAGTGCGTTCCGCGTCCTCCTCATCGTCAGCCGTAGCGCTATGAGCCTGCTATGGGGCGCTACAAGTTGCGGACGCGGGACTATGGCGAACTTCATAATTGGAACTAGTCTACCGGGCTATACGAGCTATCTGAGCTATCTGACGCTATGAACAAGGCATGTTTTTTTCCTGATGGACACGTCCAATCCACGACCGTGGAGCCCACCTTATTAATACTAGACAATCAAAGCAAGGTGTTTTGAAGAATCTCCCACATATATTTAACAAGTTATTCAAGGTGGTTTACAGATTTTAAGAGCCATTCTTTGGCCATAAAACAATAGTTCTCTGTGACTTATCTACTGTACTCACTGCCGTCGTTGGCAGAGTGAGAAGTCGCCTTCGCATATACTGGGCTAGATCTGAGTCAGGACATTCTAGGACTGAAGTCGAGGATGACGTGACAATGACGGTATGAATGCTTTGCAGAGTTTCGGGGAAGTCAAATTCTCAGGCTTCACTCGTCATTATTGATGGAGGCATTTAACGCCTCCAAAGCACATATTCTGTTCGATTCGCACTGTATTTGGAGAACTTGCATCCGCATCCACTCGTACTTCGAGACGGCACTAACCGTGATGAGTGATTGAGGCATTAGCTGAGAAAAAAACCCTGATAGCTCATTTGGTACTGGGAATGTATTCGTACACCTAGAATCTCCACGCATAAGGAAGTAAATAAGTCTAAACGAAATAAATATGAAAGGAGACATACGGAAGAGTGAACAGCTTGACTTCCTCTTTGATCCGTCCAACAAACATGACGTTGAGGTCCACCAATGCCCGCACTTCTTTCCCCGGTAGCCTTAAACCGAAGGTACCTGCCGCAACTAAGGCGTTGATGTTTACGTTTATACCTTCCTTCAAGCTGCCGGAGAAGTTCGTTAATTTAACACGCCCCCAAAGAGGAACTCGGATGTAGAGGGCGCTGCTGGTATTGAGATTGACTGGGTCGATGGAACCTTCCAGCTTTGCCGGAGTTAATGTACATACTGGGTCATATAGAAAGACATGTCGTACCTCAAAAATCACCAGGAAGCTAGCCGTGAAGGGATATGTGCCCGAGGGAGCAACGGCGCCAACATTAGGGTTATAGGACGTGATAAGAGAGTTTTGAGTGCTTTCGTCGAAGTGATCCCCCAGAGATTTGTCAAACGCTGCAGGCAACCCCAATATGAGTATAAACTATGCACATTTCTAATAGCAGTAGGAACGCACACCTATGTTCACCCGTATACGTGTCATACGACACGTAGAGTCAGCATGCATAAGGAAATAAGTTGTTTAAACGAACTATATGTAAAATGACACATACGGAAGAGTGAACAACTTGGCCTCATCCGCGCCCTCTCCAGCCAACGTGACGTCGAGTTCCTCGTGTATCCGCAGTTCTCTCCCCGATAGCTTCAGACTGAAGGTACCTTTCGCAATAAAGGAGTCAACTTTCTGGTTTATACCATCTTTCAAGTTGCCGGAGAAGCTTGTTGCTTTAACACGACCCCAAAAAGGAATTCGGACGTAGAGTGTGCCCTTGGTATTGAGATCGACAGTATCGATAGCGCCTTCCATCTTTACCGGAGTTAATGCACATATTGAGTCATATAGAAAGACACGTTGTACCTCAAAATGGTTGAGGAAGCTAACGTTGAAGGTATATGTGCTCGAGGGAGCAACGGCGCCAATATTAGGTAGATAGGACGCAATAACAATGTTTTTAGTCGTTTCGTCGAAGTGATCTTCCAGAAACTTGTCAAACACTACAGGCAAGACCAATGAGTATAAGTTATGAAACGTTGTTAGTATCAGTAAGAACGCACGCTTATGTTCATCCGTATGCGTGTCAAGTGACACTACAACCATTTTCAGTAAAAATAAGAGGGATAAGGTTAGTTGTTGCTCACGATTGGTGGGCGCTGCAGGAGTTATTTCAAGAGAGGGTGAAGATGCCAACCTGGTGAGACATCAGGCCAACGTGATCAGGACAGAGTTGTGAAATGGTACGCGCTGTGGGAGTGTAAGCAGAGTCATTTTGGTTTCATACTTATCAGTAAATTTGATGTCAAAGCTATATTCCAATACGAGTTGCCTCTGGTTCAACGAGATGGTGAAATTGCCCTTGATATTGTCGCCGCGGGAAAATTCGCACGTAATTGAGCCACCGAGGTTGCCGTGTATATCTTCCATCAAGTCGACGCGGCCCCACGCTGGGACAACAACGTACAGACTCCCGTTGGACAGATAATTGGTGGACAAGTCAATCTGGCCATCTAGCTGTAAAGTTTATCAGTATGCCGGACTATATGTGGTTGGCGTGTCTCGCTTACGACATAACCGGAAATGTTAAATTGAGTTCTGAAATTGTACTTGGAACCATCCAATGAACTAAGGATGATGCCATCTTCACCCGCTCCCCTGGGAATATAGTTTTTGTCAATCCAGTCTGTGACATCTAGGGAATGCAACATATCATGTCTGGTCTGTACATCGTCAAATAGAGCATTGCTCACATTCCACACTAGGGTCTTCTGGTAGGCTCACTAGGGTAAAATATAAGCAAAGTGCCTCGTCAGCGTAATACCGTACAAGAGAAGGAATGTACCATTCACATGACATGGCAGAGGTTCTGTCAAGATAATAAATGAGACGTTGGGCATCAGAGTGTGTTTGAGAATGCTCACCTCGGAATACGTTAGCTTTGCAGGTGGGTCGGTGTGGAATTCTCTGCAGTACGTACTGTACGTACCAAGTGGGATGAGACGCCTCCAAACCGGAGGAGTTCCTTTTATCAGGAATCGGCAAATGAACAGCGGAGCGCAGCCCCCGTCCGTTGTATTGAATTGAACAGATTATTGTGCGTAAAGGCCGTTAGAATTGTCGAACACGCTTACTGTACTACAGTAGCAATGAATTGAGTTAGCCGCATGTGAAAATATATTTCTATTGCCTCACCGGACTCCAGAAGTAACCGAACCGCGAGCGCAGCTCTAATATAATGAATGCGGAGGCTGACGCGTCGAAGTGGGGCTTGAAGAACCCGGCCGCCAAAGTTCTCGTTAAATTTCACTCATCTACGTACTACTTACAGCAATTCGGGATGTCTGCGCTGTCCGCTAGCTTGTTCAACGCCTGTCTATTTTCGCCGTCATCGATCCCCCTCAGTAAAAGAATCAGTGGCAGTGAGAACTTGTGCTATGAGGGGGAGTTGCGTGGTGTAATGGAACGATATCAACTACTCCACGCTCGCTGGCCCCACGGGGAAAAAGTTCACTTTATAAAATTCTACGATATTTTCAGGTGTGCCTCACCCGCGATCCCTCTCCACGACTCGACGCTCCAGGTGGACAGCTCGGGGCTGGCCAATAATAGTGACGATATCGCAGTATAGTACGTACCACTCCGGTCATGGACAGGATCACCCAGTCACGGACATGGGTACCGAGAGACGGATATGGGTGGACGGCGGCAGTGAGTACCGCGCTACTGGGAGGACGGGTTCATGATAGCAAGAGGCACAGCGCATGAACATAGCCGCGGTGCCGTGTCAGAGAAGAGCACTGAGTTCAGCGCAAACACTGCACAAACGCCGAACTTTAGCCCAGGCAACTATGTGCAACGTCCCTGCGGGCACGATTACAGTGGCTGATCGACACACCGTGGGGTACGCAGGAGCATCTTGGCGTAGTATTAGAATAGAGAACCGATCTACCGCCCGGGCGGGGGAGACTACACCGCAAGAACAGAATGGTGAGTGTGTGTGGAGCCTGCGTGATGCGCGCCTGGGTTGACCTAAGAGCATGGTAGATGAGACTTCGAGACTGTGCAGTATCTCATGCGGGCTAGTCCAAGCATACTCAGCTTGCAGGATGTCGCGTGCGGCCTCTGGAAGTCACGCGGCTTACGCTTACGTTGAAAGATTTTCGGCGCTTCAAAACCTGGCATGCAGTTCGTCTGGCAGCTGTCATGCCCGTAAATAAAAACACTGACGCCATGCTTTAGACTGAGCTCAGAACTCCATCTGAGTGACCACCACCATGATGCAGTCCTTTGTCTGTTGGAGTGACAAACCATGTCATCCAATGTTTTGGAGTTACTTTCATTCTGACTGTTTCCTGCTCTTGCCACTGCAGACATGGTAAAATTTCCTGACTTTGGAAATGGAAATCCTGAGGATATTCCACATTTCTTCAAAATTTCCCAGTTTATGAAATTGGATGAAAACTTATTGTTTTGTCACAGTTTTTTGACTTCAGGGAATCCTTCAAAAATTGTAGAATCATCACTCAAAATCTTCAAGAAACTCTTGGAAAACATTGAATTTCCTCCTCTATGAAAATTAATATTTAATAAAGTTTTATCAGTTTGGAAATTCTATGAAATCTTGGTTTTCTGAATTTTTGACAGGGAAACTTTGTAGAAATCAGTGTTTCTATAGAATTTCCCAACTGGGGAAATTTATTAAATATTTAGTTTCATGCAAGAGGAAATTCAATGTTTCCTGAGCATTTCTTGAAGATTTTTAGGTGATAATTTTCCAATTTTTGAAGGATTTCCTGCAGCCCAAAAACTCTGACAAAACATTAAATTAGGATTTGAGCATGAGTGTAGGGAAAACAAGATCCCTCTACCAGCCACAAAGAGTCAGCATATTGCCTGTGCATCATGGGCCTGGCCTCAAATGCCAAGTCCAAAGAGGGCGGTCAGTGTTGGTGGCATAGAGTGTGGATAGGTCTGAATGCTCTGTGGAGGTGTCATGTGTCAGGGATAGAATGATAGTATAGCCATGAGAGTGTAACTGTGTGGGTCTGTCATGTTGTAGCTAGTGGCCAAGGAGATGTGATGTAGCATGGGATATAATGGTTGCCATGTCTAGATCTCATACAGTGGGTTTGCATCAGCAAGTTTGTGTCAATGGCAGTCTAGGGCAGCTTTGTGGATTGGGCATTCCTGACTGGTTGCTGGGTGAGTACCTGCACAATCAGTGCATTTTGGTTTGACATGCTGGCATGGTGCTGACATGTCACATTTTTCCTTGTTGGGGCAGTGGCATTCACATGTCATGTGCTTGCCTGAACAGTGTCTGCAAGACATTGCCTTTTTGCAGATTCTTACAAAATGCCCAAAATGATGGCAATTGTAGCATTGTGGCAGGCAACAAACAAATTTAGTTGCTGGATGGAGGTGGCCTTGGAACACAAGGTGGTGGGTGATACAGCTGTTGGCAACCTGGGAATCTGTGAAGTAGAGGACTATGGAGGCATGCTTTTTGGTCTGTGGATTGTTCCATGGGCAGGAGAGGAATTCAGCCTGCTGGAGTGTCAAGGGGTGGGTGATAATGTGCTTGTTTTGGTTAATGAGAGAGATGACATCGCAGCTATTGCATGAAGGGTTGAATGTGGCAGGGATTCCATGAATAAGAACTGGGTATGTCTTTTGAGCAATAGAGAGCTGGTCTGAGAGCTTTGGGAGCCATCGGTGTGCTGTTGAAGCGAGATAGGTTAGTTCAGCTTCACTGCAGGTTGCAACCCATATGTCACCACTCTGGTGGTGAGCTACTACACGAATCCATTGTGGGATGTTTTTTATATCCTCATTGCCATCCGCATCTGGTGAGTATGTTCTTGTTTTGAACCAACAGTTGGCATCCTCAACAGCATTGCCAACCTTTCTGCTAGGTCCTTGTCAGAGAGGTCTGATAATACTGGACAGTTTCAGTTAGACTGAGCTAGAGTGAGGTCGTAACACATATTGCAGAAGGGTGTTTTGGGGCCAGGATGGAGGAGTGAGGCAGATGAGGTGGATGTGATAAGGACTGAAGTGTAGGTGTGCATGTCGGCAGGTTGACATGCATTCAGAAGTCTTAATTGAGTAGATATAGCCTCAAGGTGTCTGCTTATGCTAGCTAACTGTAGGTCAGGGCAAGGTTCGTCAAGCATTGATCGGGCTAATGAGATCAAGTGGTGGCCTTGGTGTAGGACATCAAGGGGGTGTCAGAGGACACCCTGTGTTCCAGTTCCGACACCACCCTGAGTTCTGCTTCCATTTCCAACCCTAATTCTGGTTCCACTTCCATTTCTGACTCTGCTTACAGAAATGTTTCCACTTCTGGCAGAACTTCCGCCGGTTCCATTCACTTCACCAATTCCACTCTGTTCTCCAACTTCCGCTTTTGGAACAGTGTCGGAAGTCAAGTGACTCCTGTAGTACATGACATCAAGTGTCAGTCAAGGGTCAGGGATGTAAGGGGAATGCAGGGTTGATGGTGAGTGTTAAGTGTTGGCCCTGGCTGCAGACTAGTGTAGTATAATATGGGCTCACTGGCATTGGGGGTCCTTAGACTTTTCTCTTTGGATTTCCTCTTGTCAGTTGTGTGGTAGTCATGGCAAAAAGGATGAAATTCTCAATTTGGAAATACACAATAAAAACACATTCTTTACATTTAGTACACACATGGTTCTCAAAATTTCCCATACATGTTTAAAACTTTTTGTTCCATGTATGTATTAGAGTGTTTTGGAAAACTTTATGTTTTCTGGAATGTTCTAGACACTAGGAAACCTGAAGATAACAAGGGATATATTCAAAAAAGTTTTAAACATGTATGGGAAATTTTGAGAACTGTGTGTGTACTAAATGTAAAGAATGTGTTTTCATTGTGTATTTCCAAATTGAGAATTTCATCCTTTTTGCAGTGAGTGCGATCTCCACAGCTAGCTAGGGTTGCCCTTACAGGGGGAGTGTGACTGATTTGGCAGACTTGGTCTTGAGAAGTGCAATTCCATAGATAAGGTCACTAAGCTGCTCAAGTATGGTGGCTAAAGGAGCAGTAGGGGGGTGTCTTGGGGGTTTATTGAGCAATGGTGGTGGTTGTTGGACCATGGGAGCGATCACATAGCACTATGAGCTGCTATGGGGTGCTACAAGTTGCGGGGCTATGATGAACTTCAATCAGGACTTGTCTACCGGGCTATATGAGCTATCTGAGCTATCTAACACTATGAACAAAGCATGTTTTTTCCTGATGAGTCGGACACGTCTGTCATGACCCGTGTATTATAGTATTGAGTTACCACCATTTTCCCTTTTCATCCCTCCACTTTATGTTCGCTCTGTTTGCCATTCGCTACTCGCATCATTCGCCAGTAGTCATGCCATCAAACACGATCGACATCCCCTAACTGGTGTGATGGCTCATCACTATCCCCATCACCTGCGGGGTTTAAGCTCCTCTAGGTTTTTCTATGGCCAGTATGCATTCGCGGGCCATTCTGCCCCCAGAACATGCAGGATCAACCTTTTCGACCAAGACTCCGTGGAGACTGAGATATATACAGGTCTCAAGGTGTGTTTTCTTACCTAGGTACCTTCATCTGCCATCCTTCCCACTGTTTCATGTTCATATGACTACTTAGTTCTATTGTATATGTGTTTTGTCTATTTGTATCCTGACTGCGCACTCCCTAACTAACCCTGACTCACAACAGCCTCTTTCTCATTTGCTGTTAGCATACGAGCATTCGGTATAAGTAGTTCACATTTGCATGTATATTCTGTAGTTCAATTATCATACGTCTATCTTGTGCAAAACCCGACTACACTGTGACCATTGTCTTAATCCCTCTTCTCTACTACCTTTAACCAGAGTAGAGCTTAGGCACCACTGGTGAGTTTCTATATCTCACCTTCACCACTTTAGTCTTCAAACTCTTGTCTGTGCTGTTGGCGAAGGGCTCCAAAGGAGTACCTTCGCCAGTGAAAGGATTGTTACTGCTAGACAACCTTTCCGTGAAGCCTTGCATGTTACATCATGAGCTATTTCGCTTTGACTGTAGATCAGGGCGAACTCCTATCGAGAAGCCCCTTTACTTTGTAATTTTGACTGGCTTTACATTATTCACCGAACTACATATTTTGTCACACAAGTTGTTCAGGCATTCGCCATGTTCACTAATACACGATATTAACACCCAAATCCAATCTTGACAATGTCCAATCCATGACTGTGGAGCCCACATTATTAATACTAGACAATCAAAGAAAGGTGGCTTGAAGTATCTCCCACATATATTTAACAAGCTATTGGTTTACTGCTCAAGTTGAAGGTCATTCTTTGGCCAAAAAACAATCCCTGTGGCTTACTGTAGTCACTGTCTTTGTTGGCGGAGTACAGTGAGAAGATACAGCTATCGTTTGAGTCTTCGCGTATCTATTCAGGACATTCTAAGACTGAAGTCGAGGAGGATGTGACATTGATGGTATCGCTGCTTTGGAGACTTTCGGCCGGGAAGGTCAAGTCCTCAGGCTTCCAAGCTCAGGCCTCCGACTCGTCACTATTGATGGCGGCATTAACGCCTCCGAGTCAATCGAATTCAAAGCATATATTCCGTTCCATTCACACCACGTCTTGGGAAAACTATCCATTCGTACCCATTCGCATTTCAAGACGGTACTACCCAGATTTATATAAGTGGAGTAGTTAAGGCATAGCTGGAAAAAACCGCGTTAGCTGTCTCTTGACGGGACGTGTTGAGAATGTATTCGTACATCTAGAATCTACATGCATACGGAAGTAAGTCGTTTAAACGAACTATATGTAAAATGACACATACGGAAGAGTGAACAACTTGGCCTCATCCATGCCATATCCAGCCAACTTGCTGTCGAGTTCCTCGTGTATCCGCAGGTCTCTCCCCGATAGCTTCAGACTGAAGGTACCTTTCGCAATAAGGGAGTCAACTTTCTGGTTTATGCCATCTTTCAAGTTGCCGGAGAAGCTTGCTGCTTTAACACGACCCCAAAAAGGAATTAGGACGTAGAGTGTGCCCTTGATATTGAGATCGACAGTGTCGATGGCACCTTCCATCTTTACCGGAGTTAATGTAGATATTGAGTGATAAAGAAAGACATGTCGTACCTCCATACTGGTAAGGAAGCTAACATTGAAGGTATATGTGCTCGAGGGAGCAACGGCGCCAACATTAGGTAGATAGGACGCGATAACAATGTTTTTAGTCGTTTCGTCTAAGTGATCTTCGAGAAACTTGTCAAACACTGCAGGCAACACTAATGAGTATAAGTTATGAAACGTTTTCAGTAGCAGCATGGACGCACACTTATATTCATTCTTATGCCTGACAAACGACACTACAACCATTTTCAGTAAAAATAAGAGGGATAAGGTTAGTTGTTGCATGCTCACGATCGGTGGGCGCTACAGGAGTTATTTCAAGAGAGGGTGAAGATGGCAACCTGGTGAGACATCAGGCCAACGTGATCAGGACAGAGTGGTGAAATGGTACGCGCTGTGGAAGTGTAAGCAGAGTCATTTTGGTTCCATGCTTGCCAATAAACTTGACGTCAAAGCTATATTCAAACATGAGTTGCCTCTGGTTTAACCAGAGGGTAAAACTGCCGTTGATATCGTCGCCGCGGGAAAATTGGCCCGTAATTGAGCTACCGAGGTTACCGTGTATATCTTCCATCAAGTCGACGCGGCCCCACGCCGGGACAACAACGTACAGACTCCCGTTGGACAGATAATTGGTGGACAAGTCAATCTGGCCATCAATCTGTGAAGTTTATCAGTATGCCGGACTATATGCGGTTGGCGTGTCTCGCTTACGACATAACCGGAAATGTTAAATTGAGTTCTGAAATTGTACTTGGAACCATCCAATGAACTAAGGATGATGCCACGTTCAACCGCTCCCCTGAGATGATAGTTTTTGTCAATCCAGTCTGCAACATCTAGGGGATGCAACACATCATGTCTGGTGGGTACTTCGTCAAATCGAGCGTTACTCACATTCCCCAGTAGGGTCTTCTGGTAGGCTCACTAGGGTAAAATATAAGCGAAGTCAGCGTCATACCATACAAGAGAAGGAACACATCATTCACATGACATGGCAGAGGTTCTGTCACGGTAATAAATGAGTTGGGCATGAGAGTACGTTTGAGAATGCTCACCTCGGAATACGTTAGCTTTGCAGGTGGATCGGTGTGGAATTCTCTGCAGTCACGGTACGTATATACTGTACCAAGTGGGATGAGACGCCTCCAAACCGGAGGGGGTTCCTTTTATCAGGAATCGGCAAAGTAACAGCGGAGACAGCCCTCGTCCGTTGTATTGAATCGAACATATTATTGTGCGTAAACGCCGCTAGAATTGTTGAACACGCATGGAAATACTACGTATTTACTGCCATACTACAGTAAGTAGCAATGAATTAAGTTACTGCATCTGAAAATATATTTCTATTGCCTCACCGGACTCTAGAAGTAACCGCGAACCGAAGTAACCGTGTGCGCAGCTCTAATATAATGTAGAGGCTGACGTGTTGAAGTGGGACTCCAAGAACCCGGTCAACCATTCAGTTGAGCTATGTAGTATACTTATACTGTTGCTAGGAAAAACAATATTCTAATAGAATTGACGGGTGCGGTGTCTCGACGCTCGTATATGGTACCTGCCCAAGCATCCTGCAGAGGCGCGAACTTAATATTACATTACACTGTTCTACCCCAGCACAATAAATTTGAGTCTAGGTAGAAGTTAGATCGATCGAAAAAGCGGTCGAACTATGGCTGGTATTTTTATCACCAAGCCTGAGATCTGACAGAAGAATTTGGCGCGGTCTCTTAGTACTTATTGATTATGAATCGTTGAACTGTATAGAAACTAGGCACGCCCTGTACTGTCGTGACGAGGGTTACTATTTACAGCAATTCGTGATGTCTGCGCCGCTAGCTTGTTCAACGCCTGCCTATTTTCGCCGTCATCGTTCCTCCTCAGTGAAAGAATGGGTGGCAGTGAGAACTTGTGCTATGAGGGTGGTGTAATGGAACGATTTTCAATCATTCGGCGTTCTCATAAAGGGTGAGTAACCTATGGCTCCCCAAGTAAACTCTGCTTTATAAAATTCTATGATTTTTTCAGGAGGCGTGCCTCACCCGCGATTCCTCTCCATTCGACGCTCCAGGCGGACGATCGCAGCGTTGACTAGAGCGCGGGGCTGGCCAATAATAGCGACAGTATCGCAGCCAGTATAGTACTGGTACCACTCCGATCATGGACAGGATCACGGAGTCACGGACACGAGTACCGGGTACGCCCGGTCGGCCAGGACGGAGACATGTACGGATATGGCTGGACGCCGGCAGTGAGTACCGCGCCACTGGCAGGACGGGTGTTCATGATAGCAAGGGGCACATCGCACGAACGTAGCGGCGGGGCCGCGTCAGAGAAGCACGGTCAGTCACGTTCAGCGCAAAACACTGCACACACGCCGAACTTTAGCCCTGCAGCTATATAAACGTCCCTTCGGGGACGATTGCAGCCGCTGATAGACTCCCCGTGGCCCTGCGCAGCAGCATCTTGGAGTAGTATCAGAATACTAGAGAGCCGGTCTACGATAACGCTCGGGCGGGGAGATCACACCGCAAGAACTCGATCAGAAGGGTGCGTGTGTGTGGAGCGTGAGTGCTGCACGCCTGGGTTGACCTCAGAACATGGTAGATAAGACTTGAAGACTGTGCAGTATCTCATGCGGGCTAGTCCAAGCATACTCAGCTCGCAGGACATCTTCGCTAAGAGAGGCCGTGCGGCCCGAGCTCAGCTTACGTGAAACGGAGAGCTCCCGAATTTCGCCGCTTCTAAACCTGGCAATACAGCAGTTCTCGTTCTGGCAGCTGTCATGCCCGTGACACCCCCGTGAATAAAAACACTGACGCCGGGGCTTAGACTGAGCTCACGACTCCGTCTGAACGACCACCACCACGATGCAGTCTCTCATCCTTGCCCTCGCCGCCAGTGGAGGTATGTATGTCCACGCGTGTCTGGCGAAACTCACACATGTTCGCGTCAGCTGTGGCGCTGTCTGTGCGCTCGCCCATCCCGTTGAGTGCGCCGCTCCGACCACGACAGATCGATCCTAGCCAAGTTCCCCCGCAGGTCCGTGCTCGCGCCGTGTCCTGTCCTCTCCTCGCGAGTCGCGTCACAGCACACTACTAACCCACGCATCAACAGTGTCAAACGCAGTGTGCCCCGATCGTCGCCGATCTCCAGGTGCGTCGTCCCAGTGCCTCAGCAGCCGGCACTGCTCAGCACTCAGCGCTGCATTCCAGAGCTGCACCACGAATCTCTGTGTGTGCACCTCGCAGGTCGCGAGCGACTACCAGGTGTGTCTGAACTGTCTGGCGAGCCTCGGGTCGAGTGCGACGATCAACTCGGACGTCGCGAACGCCGTATCCAGTGCGTTCCGCGTTCCTTCCGCTCACCCTCACCCGTAACGGCCCCCCTGACACGACCCCGCAGCGTTCAATGCTGCTTGCGCATCCGTCAGCACAAGCATAGCCCTCATAACCGTACGCCCAGCCTCCCTTCCTCTCGCCCACACTTGCACTCATAGCTATCTCGCTTAGGCACCACCCACCGGCACCAACGCCAACGCATCCGCCACAGCCCTCTCGGGCACCGCCGCGCCGACGCTCATTAGTTCCGGCACCGCGGCTAGTCCGCCCGCCTCGACACAGACAGCGCCCACCGCCGCATCGACTGGGTCAGCGGGCGCAGCGACTGGGTCAGCAGGCGCAGCGTCCGGGTCCGCGGCAGCTTCTGCGACGGCGACACCAAGCAAGGGATATGGCGACGGAGCACGGTTGAGCTGGCATGTGGTCGGCGCCCTGGCGCTTGGTGCTGTCGCGTATCTGTGGTGAGGCGTAAGTTGTGGTAGTGGGATTTTTACGCACGCACAACTGGTATGACGTCATGAATATTTGACTAATAAATCTTGTACGAATATTATGCCACTTGGCAGCTTGCCGCTTGACCTGCCGCTCAAACCAACTACTTGTGTCCTGCTCTGAGCTAGTGATGTGCAGGGCCCGGCTCGGCCCCAAAGTCCGTGCTTGGGGCTGGCTTGCTCGGGCTCGGGCTTGCCAAATCCTTGTCTGGAGATCCGGGCGGCACTTCGGTGCGATGACGCGTCGATGACGCGTCGCACTCGAAGACAAAGGACCAATGGACAAGAGGAAGATAAGGGATATAGGAAATACAAGGACCAAAGGAGACAATAAGATTATAATTAGTACAAGCTTTCTTGTACATAAGGCAGTGACCAGAGGTCGCTGCGGGACATTAGGGCTGATCACAGTAGAGGATTTGGCTAGGATTTGATGAGGATTTGACGGAGGATTTCGATTTTTTTAGAACACCCGACAATGCCCCGAAATCGCGATTTATCAGCGTTTAAGTAGCGGAGCGTTCTTACACGCGGCGAATTCCGCCCCCGCCTGCAGGCTCTTTTGCCGCAGCATGCTGAGCCTTATCTCCTATTTTCTTCCTTCACTTCTGTACTTTTAACTGGCTGTAAGCAGCTCTCTCTCTCTCTTTTTCTCTTGAAGTTCGGCTGAACTTCACCACGCGAGTAGTCTCGAGTCCCGCTGGACATGTCAGCGTCCACGTCATTGGACCGTCATACGTGTCTCAGCGGACGGACCACCCCTGCCTACTCAGTGACTCCGCGAGTCGCCCCTGTGCTTCGCTCGCCCGCAGCGCTCCCACATCGCACAGGTGTTTTTGATTTTTGCTCGCCAGCCGCACTCGCACTAACCCGCGTTCAGTTTCCACGCTCGCGTTGCTTTCTCTTTTTGAAGAACATCTTGCTTCTCAATGCTCAGTGATGGACAATCTACTCTGCCGAGTACCTCATCCCCTTCCACTGCGTCCGACCCCACTCGAATCGGCGCGGATTGCCTCCGAATCGTCGAGCGTAGGTGTGCAGGCGAAATTTTGACTGCCGATGCCTCCTTGCTTTTCTTCAAACTCCTTCCCAACGGAGAAGCAGGAGAATCAGCTTACAAACGATACGTCGACCTTTGTGCAGAGATCGACAGGGAGTGCGCCACCGCCGCTACCAGAGGGGAAGGAGTTGCATCTGAGTCGATCCGTCGGTCATCAAAACTTCCCCATCGGAGAAAGCGGCTGGCCGAAGCTTCCTCAGGGGAGAGCTCGTTGGATGCGGACTCGACCCATTCCACTGCGCCTAAAAGAGCTCGACACCGACATCGTGACTCTGAAGAAGGAGATCAGGGAGCTAGAGCTCACAAAAAACCCGATGAATCAGAGTTTGCTTGGAACCGCGTCCCCGAATCGATGCTTCTCGTCGACCCATGCGTTGCGAAAACCCTGGCGCTTAAAGCCTATCATCTCATTGACCTTAAAGCTGCAAAAAGCAACCTTCTCTCCAGAGTCGACTGCCCCAACCTTCCAGAAGCGTTGTGGGCCGACATCTTGGCAGACCGATTCATCGACCTGGACAAAATATATTCCGGATTCTATGCCCTTGAATCAGACCATCAGTTCACAGAATCCGTCGGAAGCATCGACATCACCATGTCATCAGGTAGCGGCAGCTCCAAAGCCACCAGGAGAGTCGAGTCTCATGGCAAGTGGACCATCGCCTTCGCTGTTGCAAAAAAGGCTATGCTATATGTCTACCCTCACCGAGCCAGGGAAATTGATCGATACGAGGAATACATTCTCGGGCAATTCGCCGCCATGCATCATCCTGGGGAGCAGCGCAAAGTGCTTGATCTCGACAAAGCCATCCGAGTGCAAGTTGCCCGCGACAACACGCTCTCGCTCGCTTCATTCGACCACTTTGCCGATCTCTCCACACGACACTTCATCTCTCAGCAAAGCTTCGTCCCTCGCGATTTTAAGCGAGTCCGGCCCTCCTTTGGAGGGCAACAACCCGTGTGCCGTCGGTTCAATGGAGGGCATTGCGTCAGCGAGTCCTGTAAATATCGGCACGTCTGCTTGTCGTGTTCAGGAAGGCACGCCGCCAAAGACCGCGGCATTTTCAAAAAAGGTGAACCTCCCAAATGGCCGATCGCGCGCTGCGAGGAGCGACCAAAATGGGCCCGAGGTTTCCTGTGGTCCAAATGTCCTGTATCCGACACGCCCTCTGCCACATTCACTGAGACAGCTGACCTGCTGCCTTCGGTTCCTGATTCGGTCTCGAGCGACTCTGCAGCCCAACTAACCATTCTCGAAAACCCGCACCTTTTCCGAGTTGTCACCCCCATCGACGTGAACCGGTTTGAACTCCTTTTAGCCACGCATCCAAACCGGCCGCTCGTGCTTTCGGTTTGCCGAAGCCTACGTGAAGGAGTGTGGCCGTTCGCCTTTCCCAGAGAATCCGAGCCGGTTACCTTCGACTTCTCTCACCGAGATATCAGCGAGGCCGGCCTTGATTTTTTGCGTGAACAAAGAGACATCGAGGTACTCGCCGGCCGATACTCCCCTTCATTCGGGACCGACCTCTTACCGGGCATGTACAGCATGCCAGTTGGAGTGGTCCCGAAGCCCCATTCTGACAAATTCCGACTTGTTAACGATCTGAGCACGGGACCGCACGCCCCCAACTCATGGATCGCCAGAGATGACTCCTCCGTACGCTTTGACAATTTGCAGGATTTCGGATCTATCTTGCATGATTTCTTTGCTCATCACCACAAGCCGCCTCCTTGGCTCTTCAAGGATGATGTCTCTGGTGCATATCGGTGCTGGCCGGTGCACCCATTGTGGCAAATCAAACAAATCGTCACGATAGATGGTCAGCGCCACGTCGACCACTGCATGGAGTTCGGCACCCGCAGCGCAGCCCACATCTGGTGCCTCTTCATGGGCCTTGTTACATGGATCGCCATCCACGTGAAAGGCATCGAAGCCCTCCTCCATTATATGGACGACGCCTGGTCCCTTGACCCGAACCCTGCTCTCTACCTCTACAGACCCTACGGCAAAGCTTACCCAGCAAAACAAGTGCTCCTCCTGCTTTTGTGGGACGAGATAGGGCTCCCGCACGAAGTGTCTAAGCAGACCTTCGGCCAATGTCTCTGCATCATAGGTCTGGATGTTGACCCTCGCAACATGTCCATATCGTTCCCGACCGATGGCAAAGCCGCTTTAGTCTCTACCATTCGCATGTTCACTGATGTCTCTGTTTCGCGCCATCATCCCCTTGTGGCAACGCATTTTGGGTTGGATCAACTGGTCCCTTAACGTCTTCCCATTATTGCGCCCTGCTCTCCAATCCTCTTACGCCAAAATTGCCGGTAAATCCATTCCTAAGGCCACTCTCCATCTCAATCCCGCAGTCATTTCTGACCTCAATTGGCTCGCAGACACCATTGAAGAAGCGCCTGGCCTCTGCCTCCTTGATTCCATCGCTTGGAGTCCTGCTGACGCTGATTTGACCATCTTCTGCGATGTGTCTCTCAGCGCAATGGGATTCTACATTCCTCAGCTCAGCTTAGCTTAGCTTTTTTTTCGCCCATTCCTGAACCGCCTCCATCATTTCACACCTTTTTCTATGAGGAGCTTTGCGTAGTGTCAGCGCTCGCAACGCCCAGCGCCGCGTCGACTCCTCGTATACACTGATTCCATGAACACGGTCGATATTTTCCATTCCTTAAAAGCGCACGACGAGTACAACCACCTCCTTATGTGCGCCGTTCGCCTTCTCCTCCCCCAAACGACATCTCTCAGAGTTTTTCATGTCTCCGGTGCTAACAACACCGTCGCCGACGCTCTCTCCCACGGGCTCTTCCATGTTGCCGCAGCTATCCACCCGAACTTGACTGTTCGACCATTCAAACCCCCTCGGGATGCGATGGGGGCTGCTAAGTGATGCTTCAGCCAATAACACGGGACCGGCAACCCGTCCGCGTTGCCTGGTCCCGAGAAAAGCTCTTTCATGAGCGTGCCATTGCTCTAGGACACGCCATAGAGCTTTCTACCCTTCACAATTATAGCTCGCATCTTCAATCTTATCTCAATTTTTGCAAACTCCATCACTTTCCCATCGATCCCACACCCGACACCCTTAGCTACTACGTAACCTTTTTGTCCCACCACATCAAACCTTCCTCTGTCGATACCTACCTCTCTGGTATCTGCAACTGTCTTCTCCCGCATTACCCTGAAGCCCGTGCCTCTCGCAACTCCCCATTCGTCGTCCGTTGCCTCGCCGGCTTAAAAAAGCGTTGCGGTTGCGCCGCTCCACACCAAAAACGTGCCCTCTCCTCCGACGACCTTTCCACCCTCATTCGTGTTCATCATTCCAGCTCACACGACGATCTCCTCTTTCTAACCATGCTCCTTACCGGTTTCTCCGCTCTGCTTCGCCTTGGAGAAATGACTATCTCCAATTCACCTGCCAAGCGCTCCTCGAAGAAAATCACGGCGCGCCACACCCTCACCCTCCAACCCAACCAGTTTTCCTTTCTGCTTCCCTTCCACAAAGCCGATAGATTCTACCAAGGCAACACAATCGTCGTACTCGCTAAACCCACCTCTCCCTTCGACCCTCTTCCCCTTATGTACCGCTATCTTGCCTCCCGTGACTCCCTGTTTCCCTTCCACCCTGAGCTTTGGCTCACTTCTGCCGGTTTCGTCCCCACCTCCTCATGGTTCACCAACTGCCTCCGCGCTGCTCTTGGCCCTGAGTTCGGTGGGCACTCTATCCGATCCGGTGCCGCCACCTCCCTCGCCTTAGACGGTGTCCCTGACAACGTCATACAGGGAATGGGTCGTTGGTCCTCTGATGCGTTTAAGGTCTATATTCGCAAACATCCTATTGTTCTTCATGCCCTCATTCGCGGCCCCTCAAATCCTTCCTAACAATTTTCATCATCATCTTTTCTCTACCTCAATACGTCTCAATCCAGCTCTGTTTCTTGCGGTGCCACGCTCGGCATCGGTGCCCCTTACGCTACCTAGAGCCTCCTTGCGGGGCTCACCAGAATTCATCAGCATTTAAGTAGCGGAGCATTCTTACATGCGGTGAATTCCGCCCCCGCCTGCAGGCTCTTTTGCCGCAGCATGCTGAGCCTTATCTCCTATTTTCTTCCTTCACTTCTGTACTTTTAACTGGCTGTAAGCAGCTCTCTCTCTCTCTTTTTCTCTTGAAGTTCGGCTGAACTTCACCACGCGAGTAGTCTCGAGTCCCGCTGGACATGTCAGCGTCCACGTCATTGGACCGTCATACGTGTCTCAGCGGACGGACCACCCCTGCCTACTCAGCGACTCCGTGAGTCGCCCCTGTGCTTCGCTCGCCCGCAGCGCTCCCACATCGCACAGGTGTTTTTGATTTCTGCTCGCCAGCCGCACTCGCACTAACCCGCGTTCAGTTTCCACGCTTGCGTTGCTTTCCCCACCCTCCCTCTTCCTTTTTTTCCCTGAATGTGCATGTAGGCTTTTTCCCACCGGGTTTTTTACCGCCGCATGTCATTTTCAGCTATTTTCTTTATGTACCCTGCCCCCTTTCTTCTCGCCTCAATGTACTTAGTAATTACGTCTCAATCCAGCTCTGTTTCTTGCGGTGCCACGCTCGGCATCGGTGCCCCTTACGCTACCTAGAGCCTCCTTGTGGGGCTCACCGGAATTCGACTGTGATTAGCCCGATTTGAAACTGGATTTGAGTGGATTTGAGAATGCTGGTGCCGGACACGGCAGGATGGCGCTCTCGCCGGTCTGTCAGCGGAAGGTAGGTTCTGCGCTATAATGTATCTCTAAAAAATAACATATATGAAAGCATTAATTTACCTTTAGGTGTCCTCTTAGAATAACAAATAACGTAGATCAAGAAAAACTCAAAATTATATAAAAATATAGGAGAGAAACACTGAAGAATAAAAAAAAGAGATGGAACTATGTATTTTTTAGAGTTTTTACTGAATTGACCTGCACAGGTGCCATAACTGGTTGGCGGCATGGCCTTGGACCAGGCCACTAGATTGTAGCGGCGGTATGGAGTCACTTTAGCGAGTACTTCAGTTTCCGGGTTACTTTCTGCAGGCACAAAGGGAGATCCCGAGGGACTAGTTTAGGGCCTGCGATGGCGCCGGCCGAAATCCAAATCCAAATCCATGCACAAATCCCAAATCACCTCCTGGAGGTGATTTGAGGATTTGGATGGATTTGCCCTCCAAATCCATTTCTCAAATCCCCATCAAATCCCCTCCAAATCCTCTACTGTGATCAGCACTATTGAATCTACTATCCCGAATTCTAATCTACTTCGACCTATAGGTTATGGCCCCATTATCTACATATATTGAAACTCTACATCAGTAACAATCGACCAACAATCTCTCTGGCCGGCACAATTAATACTTATAGAGTTGACCAACTGAATGGGGACAACTATGCCGCTTGGCGGCGCCACCTTGAATGGATTCTTGATGACTAAATTGGTACCAGCGCATTGGCGCCAGTCCCCGACTCCGTTGTGGGGTAGGGATCACGCTGTCGATATTATTTTTTCAGACGATGTATTCTCTCGTAAGTTACCGATTGCATTTATATACATCTCGATATTACAGATTCAGACAACGCATTTTTTTTTTTTTTTTTCGTAAGGACCATTTGCGTTTTTATACAGATATATTTGTTACAAGTGAAGTGCAGTACCTGTGGGTTGTTGTGACCCTTCGGCCTGGAGTTGAATCCGGAGTAGCACAGTAGAGGCGGCAGAGGTGATAAGCCTGTTGCTGAAAACTAAGCGGGGTGTCCTGGCGGGGATTATCAAAACCACCGATGCCATATGGATACAAAGTGGGAAACATGCCTGGAAAAAGAGATGGATTTCTGTATTCAGTAACAGCCTCGCCGTATCGAATAATGAGGACCGGGTGCGTGGATAAATGCCCTGTTTTCACTCTACCATTATGAGCGGCGTTTGCGATGTTCCGAAGAGCACAAGCCATAAACTTACGGCCTGCAATACGATCACACTCGGGATCGGAGACACCCATCTTTTCAATAAAAGGCATCCAGTCATCGGAAACATTTCCAGCAGGGGTGGACAAGTTTTCCGCCGGATGTTCAGATAAGCCAGCAGTCTCCTGTTGAAACAAATGAGAAGGGTCACTTTCATCATCATGAATAATCGCAGCTTCTAAACCAAGGAGAATTCCATCGTCAGCGTATAAATCCATGATTGTTCTGTCAATTGGCACATTATGATACAGTACATTATTGGTAGACAGCCAACATAAAAAGCGCCACACCTTTGACTTCCTGATATGAAATAAAGATCCCAATTTTTTGATATCCAGCTTGCCACGTCCGACGAAAACCACGCTAATCATCCCATGCAAATCTGCAGGTGTTCGTGGAAGCGTATTGACAATTGAGATGACGTTCATATCATGAGCGCACGTATTGCCGTGAAACACACGGGGCTGGGCTGGATCTCTAGAGTCATACAAACGCGTAACGTGTGCCGTATTTCCGTAAAGTGAACATACCATTTCCTCGACCCAAGTCAAATCCATGAATTCCTCCGGCAAGCGGCCGCAGTACAAGTTGTTTTTAAGAGTGAACCGCGGCACCTTGTCAAGATTGGTTTTCAAGCGTTAATATCGTGTATTAGTGAACACAGCGAATGCCCAAATAACTTGTGCGAATAAGTATGCCGTTCGGCAAATAGGTGAACCAATGAATGTTCACAAGGTAAGAAAGAGGGTTCGCCTAAATGGGGCTCGCCCTATCTACAGTCGTAGCGAAATAGCCTGTGGTTCTTGACGATGTAATGTGCAAGGTCTCACGGAAGGGCTGTTTAAGTCTCAACAATCCCTTCGCCAACAGCACAGAAAATGGTTCGAAGGCTAAGGTAACGAAGATGAAGTATGAGAACTCACCAGTGATGCCTAAGTCCTTTGCTGGTCGAAGATAGAAATCTCCAAGAGAAGGCTTAAGACAATGATCACAGTGAGGTCAAGTTTGCACAAGATGCACGACGTATGATAATTGAACTGGGGAATATACATGCGAATGTAAACTACTTATATCGAATGCTTGTAAGGTATCAGCGAATAGGAAAGAGGCCATCACAAGTCAGGGTTGGATAGGGGTGCGCAGCCATGATACAACATAGATGAAATAAACATACAATAGAATGTAAGAAGAGGGAGAACATGAAATGACGGAGAGTAGAGGTGGCGAAGGCACTTATGGACAAAACCATGTCTTGGGACCCGCGTACATGCTACCCTGCACGGACTCTTGGTCTACTGGGTTGATTCCGCACGGCCTATGGAGGGGATGTCCTGCGAACATACTTTGACCATACGAATGCCTAATGGGGTTGGATTTAAGAAGACGATGGGGTTAATGATGGACCATCATGCCGGATGAATGGTATCGATCGTTTTTGATAGTGTGCCTGCTGGCGAATGATGCGAGCAGCGAATAGCCGTTCGGCGAAATGCAAGGAAGGGCAAACAGAGGTGACATAGGGGAGGAGAGGTCGAGGTGGAGGGCGAAGCCGAGCGAATACTGAGGAGGAGTAGCGAAAGGGAAAATGGGGATACCAAGGTGCAGGAAATGCACAGGTCATGACAACCCAACTATTAGGACACCATCGGAAGAGGGTCGAGCAGAGGAGGTGGTAGGCCCAGTGATGACTGCCGAGTCAGTCCCAGGACGTCGATGGTGCGTTTGACGGCGCGGCTATGGTAGTTGGCGCGAACAGCGAGAGTTGGTTGCCGAACATAACAATGGTGATTGGAACGATCACGAAGGTGGGTGAGAAAATAGGAAAACTGAGCTTCTGAGTATGGGAAATAAACACGTCATGACACACCTTTTCATGCGTTAGCAAAGAATGGCAATCAGGACATAAAAAGACGATCGTGGATCCATCTTCTAGCTGTCAAAGACCGTCCCAGTGAAGCATTAGACCATTAATGACATCATCGTCAAACGAGAACTCATTGGAATGGTTGTTTACGATGCTTCGCTGAATAATCCAATGATCTGTAAGTTGCAGTAATTCAAGGTTGCATGGTGGCGGTAAACCACGAACCGTGACAAGTTCAATCAAAGGTATAGAAGGACGTCTCCTTGCACACGATGCACACATGGACGGTGTTGTCCACATGGTGGCGTTATAATAATCGCGGCAACACGAAAGTATAGTGTCGTTAGGGACAACTTTAGGCCAATCCGCACGGTCAGCAGCAGAACGGCGAGCGGCGTCATTCAGGTTCCGAAGTCTCTGTTCCTTTCGGAGAACTTTACTCCTCGCTATGCGATGCAGATGAACAGGACGGTTCATTTCAGACAGCAGTTCGCTAGAATACTCAGACGTGAGGAGCAGCACCAAGATATCATGGCGAGTGTCAGGGACAGGGGCATGAGGTGAGGACATGTGCAAGTCGGCACGAATATCATCCGTGTCCAGTAACTCGAGCTTAGTACAATGGGCACGAAAATGAGGGACGAGAAGGGATGCGCAGGTGGTCCGAGTGGCAGATGTGCTTTTGACAGGGACACCTAAATGCGCACACAGACGGGTCAAAACGGGGAGGGGTAAAGTTGCCACGTTGGTCACCTGAACGGCGGGATCAATGGCCATACAAGACAACTCCCACATAACAGGTAAACATTGTACAGGCAAAGGAACAGAAGACAACATTGAAAGAAAATCATCTCCATACTTAGCAAGTACGTATCCTAAAACCAGCCGAAAACGACACGAAGTATCACACACCGATGAGGAAAGGACGGATGTGGAATGGTACAAGACACAACGCTGCTTAAGAGAGGCGAGAGAGGCAGTATCAAAGAAGACGCAATCATCACGGAAGGAGGTGGTTATTAACTCAACAACGGTTACCTTAACACGACGATCGGTACGAGACAGGGAAATACCGGCACCTGATGTCAAAGAAACCAAAAAGGACGCGGTGCAACGTAGAAGAAGGGAGCTGAGGTGATCGTAAGGAGGAGAGCACCAATGTGGAAGGACAGACGGAGGAGAGACGGCTGAAGACATAGACGAAGAAGTGGAGGGTACGTGGGTCACGAATATGGACGAGGAACACTAAACAAATCAAAATGACAAGGCAACAGCACGGCATAGGTCGAAAAGCAGTAGACATGGTCAGCCAAGAAGTGCAGAGAGGGCGAAAAGGACATACCTTGTAGATGGGATGCAGACAAGAAAAGGTGAACGGTACACAGCAGCAAAAGGAGAGGATGACAATAAGACATTTAAAGAGAACAGGCAAAACTAATTAGGCGTGCAAGACAGCAATGAGCCTGAGATATTGATGGGATACAATGACATGAATGGGATAGTAGTCACAGGCATCTTAGGAGTTAAACCTGACAAGGCACGCTAGGTATCCGACCCCCATCTTGTCGACAGAACCCTCCCCTCCTTTCAGTCGGAGTCGGGGAAGCTCTGGGACGTCACCAGCGGCACCAAGGCAGAACCCGAATCGGCTGATCCGAGGAGAGTAACAGCAGCAGAGAGACAAGCAATCGCTGAATGGAAGAAAAAGGACAAGAAGGCAAGGAAGGAAATTTGCTTGTGTATCTCTGATGAATACCGGGTTTACATTGATCAATTTATGACAAGTAATGCTATCTGGACAGGCTACAGGGCACATTTGAGTCTAAAGGAGCCGTCGGCATCATCAATGTCCACCGTGACTTCTTTTGTACCTTTGCTGAGGACAGCGCCAACATGGAGGAGCATGTCTGTAAGCTTTGAGGACTTGGACAGGAACTGAATGCCTGTGGTCATTTGATCACAGATACCGATTTTTCAAATACACTACTTACCTCATTGCCGGAATCTTGGTCCTCATTCATTACCGCGGTTAATGCCGGTGGTGTTGCAATTTCATCAGATGTCCTGATAGCCAGGATCCTGGATGAAGATTGGGCCCAACAGGCAGGATCGGGCCAACAGACAGTTCTTCAGACTCAGTCACATGATGACTCAGGAGCCACAAAGGGGAAATGCCACAACTGTGGAAAGAAAGGCATTTACATAAGGGATTGCTGGGCAAAGGGCGGAGGAAAAGAAGGACAAGTGCCGACATGTTACAAGTCAGAAAATAATGACACTGTTAAGCAAGCCAAAGAGAATGATTTTCCATTCATGGCTGATCATACGGCTCTCATCTCTACTTCGGCATCAGACTGGATTGCTGACTCAGCCACAACCACACACATAGCCCATGACCGACATGATTTCTCAACATACATCGAAGAAACATCTGTTCTTGATGGCATCACCCCTGGAACTTCGCTTAAAAACCCATGGACAGGGAATGGTCCCCTTGGAATTCAAAGTCGGTATGAATACTTTTACCATTAAGCTCAATGATGTAAAATATGCGTCCAAGGTACCCAACAACTTTATTAGTATAGGTGCCTCATGGATACAGGACACATGGCTATGTTTACATCATCAGGTGTTACGTTCAAATTGAAATTTGGAACTATTTTTGGAATGGGTAAAGAGGTCGGGCATATGTATCAGGTAACATGTTGCAGGACAGGAAAAAATGAGGAGATGGCTGTGCTTGAGGGGGAGCAGAAGAGAAAGCAGTGGTAGCAGATGTGGGGACCGATGCAGGTCCACACATGGCTATGGCAACTGTCACAAAGACCAAAGCGTTGGCACCACAGAATGGCAGTACATTAGTCAATGGTGAACAACTCCAGGAGATCAAGACCAGGGAGCTGGTGCAGCTGACAATAAACCATGGCACCTAGACAGTTGGCTGAGCCATGTATACATCTCTTGGCACACAACCCAATATAGCATTCGTGGAGTGGTGTCAAGATTGGATTTGGGCATTAATATCGCATATTAGTGAACACAGTGAATGCCTGAACAGCTTGTGCGATAGGATATGTAGTTGGACGAATAATGTAAAGCCAGTAAAGATTACAGAGTAAAGGGGCTACTCAAATGGAGTTTGCCCTGATCTACAGTTGAAGCGAAACAGCTTGTGACACTCGACAATGTAACATGCAAGGTTTCATGGAAAGGTTGTCTAGCAGTAACAATCCTTTTGCTGGTGAAGGTACTTCTTTGGAGCCCTTCACCAACAGCATAGACAAGAGTTTGAAGACTAAAGTGGTGAAGGTGAGATGTAGAAACTCACCAGTGGTGCCTAAGCTCTATCTGGTTAAAGGTAGTGGTCTAGAGAAGAGGGCTTAAGAGGATGGTCACAGTGTAGTTGGGTTTTGCCACAAGATAGACGTATGACCATTTGTGAGTCATGGTTGGATAGGGGGTGGGAAGTCAGGATACAAATAGATGAAACACATATACAATAGAACTAAGCAGAAGCATGAACATGAAACAATGGGGAGGAAAGTAGACAAAGGGACCTAGGTAAGAAAACACGCCTTGAGACCTGTATACATCTACCATGCACAGGCTCTTGGTTTAATGGGTCAATCCCGCATGATCTATGGGCAGGACATTCCGCAAATGCATGCCAGCCATAGGAACACCCAAAGGGGGTTGAATCGGGAAGGTGATGGGGCCAGTGATGAACCATCACACCGGTTAGAGGATGTCAATCGTGTTTGATGGCATGACTACTGGTGAATGATGCAAGTAGCGAATGGTCATTTGGCGAATCCAGCAAGTGGCGAATGGAGTGAACATAGAGATGGAGGGATGAAAGGGAAAATAGGGGGTAATTTGATACAATAATAAATGGGTCATGACAAGCAGCACCTCCCCCATTACCTCATAGACACACAAGATGGTGACACCCCTTTTAGGTCAATCAATGTATATGTCATGACGCTAGAAGAAGGCTCTTTTGCTTGGGGTGCAAGGAAACAGAGCACAGTAACCTTCACAATAGAGGCCAAGTATCTTACCCTTGCTGAAGGTGCCAAAGAATTTATCTGGCTCAGGATAACACTCCAAGAACTTGAAGTTGACAAACCATTCGCTACTTGCATCGTTCGCCAGCAGGCACACCATCAAACACAATTGAAATCCTCTACCCTGCGTGATGGTTCATCACTGGCCCCATCATCTTCCAGATGCAACCCCTTTAGGTGTTCGTATGGCCGAAATGCATTCGCGGGACGTTCTACCCATAGATTGTGTGGGATCAACCCAGCAGATGAAGAGTCCGTGCAGGGTAACATGTATGCAGGTCTCAAGGCATGTTTTTCGTACATAGGTGCCTTTGCCCTCTTTCCTCTCCGTCGTTTCATGTTCACACTACTCTTTCATTCTATCGTATGTTTATTTCACCTATTTGTATCCTGACTGTGCACCCCTATCCAACCCTGACTCATGACAGCCTCTTGTCATGACCTGTCTATTTCCCTTACCCTGCTATCTCTACATTCCCCCTCGTCACTCCCCCTGCATCTTCGCCTGAGTTCGCCCCACCCTTCGACCACCCTTCCTCTACGTTTGCTCCATTTACTATTCGCCCCATTCTCCGAACGACTATTCGCTGCTCGCATATTTCGCCAGCAGGCACGCCATCAAATAGGATCGATACCATTTACCTGGTGTGATGATTCATCACTAACCTCATCACCTTCTCGATCCAACCCCTTTAGGTGATTCATATGGCCGGGATGCATTCATGGGACGTCCTACCCATAAGTCATGTGGGATCAACCCAGCAGATGAAGAGTCCGTGCAGGGTGGTGTATATGCGGGTCCCAAGACATGGTTTCGTACATAGGTGCCTTCGCCACCTTTACTCTCCGTTGTTTCATGTTCGCACTCCTCTCTCACTCTATTGTATGTTTATTCCATCTATTTTGTATCATGACTGCACACCCCTATCCAACCCTGACTCATGACGGCCTCTTTCCTATTCACTGATACCTTACGAGCATTTGATATAAGTAGTTTACATTCACATGTATATTCCCCAGTTCAATTATCATACGTCCATCTTGTGCAAACTTGACCTCGCTGTGACTATCGTCTTGAGCCTTCTCCTGTAGATTTCTATCTTCGACCAGAAGAAGACTTAAGCATCACTGGTGAGTTTTCATACTTCATCTTCGTTACCTTAGCCTTCGAACTATTTTCTGTGCTGTTGGTGAAGGGCTCCGAAGGAGCACCTTCTCCGGCGAAGGGATTGTCGCCACTTAGACGACCCTTCCGTGACACCTTGCATGTTACATCGTCAAGTGTCATGTGTGATTTTGCTACGACTGTAGATAGGGCGAGCCCCATTCGGGCAACCCTCTTACCTTGTGAATATTCATTGATTCACCTATTCGCCGAAAGGCACACTTATTCGCACAAGTTATTCGGGCATTCGCTGTATTCACTAATACACGATATTAACGCCTAAAAACCAATCTTGACACCTCTTTCCTATTCGCTGATATCATATGAGCATTTGATATAAGTAGTTTACATTCACATGTATATTCCGTTCCAACAGCTTGCTCCTCGAGTCCAATGGGGAGAAGCCGCACTCCGACGCCAGTTTTACATGGGCCTCCCATCCAGGATCAAGGATGAAATCACCCACATCGGAAAACCAGCCACTCTTACCGACCTCCGCAACCTAGCCCAATCTATCGATTTGCGCTACTGGGAAAGACACTCCGAGATCGCTCGTGAAACTTCCTCCCAGAACAAGAACGACAAGTCTTCCGACAAGAAGTCTGATAAAGACAAGAAGAAGACTAATTCCAGAAATAACAACTCTGGAAACAACAACAACAACAACAGTTCCGGATCCAATTCCGGCAATCGGAACAACAACTCCACCCCTCGCAACAACCAGGCCTCTGGTTCTAACACCAACGCCCGGAAGAGCACCCTGGACCTTTCCGACAAACTTGGGAAGGACGGCAAGCTAACCCCTGTAGAACACCAGCGTCACATGGACAACAACCTTTGCCTTTTCTGCGGCAAAGGTGGTCACGTCGCTCGCGACTGCACCCGAGCTTCCGCTTGAATATTCCGCGACTGCATAGGTCGCTTTGTCCATGTATACATGGATGATATATTTATCTTCTTGCACTCAATACAGGAGCACGAGGAACACCTCCACATAGTCTTAGACAGACTATGGAGCAACCATCTCTTCTTAAGTAAAAAGAAGGTTGACCTCTATTCGGAAAGAATGGAGTGCCTTGGCCATATCATAGATGGCCAAGGAGTTCACGTGGATGGTGATAAAATGCAACGCATCCGCAAGTGGAGGAGGCCTCGTACGTTTAACGATGTACAGAGGTTCCTTGGCCTCATCCAATACCTGGCACACTACATGCCAGACGTCAGCGCATACACCACCCCCTTATCGGGATGTGTGCGCAACAACCGTCCATTTCAATGGACGCTGTTGCTGGACAAATGCTTCCAAAGCATAAGGGCGTTGGCCTGCAAGGCCCCGATCCTGCATCCGATTGACATACGGAACACGGACCCGATATGGGTCATCACTGATGGTTCAAAGTCTGGTGTCGGAGCCGTCTACGGCCAGGGACCAGACTGGAGAACCTGTTGACCAGCTGGCTTCTTGTCAAAGAAGTTCAGTGTTGTGCAGCAACACTACAGAACACGAGCACAAAACCATTGCCGTGCTCGAGGCCCTCATGAAATGGGAGGACAAACTCCTAGGCGAAGGTTCACCCTAGTCACAGACCACAAGGGTCTCGAGTACTTTGAGACCCAGAAGAACCTGTCTGACAGGCAGGTCCGGTGGTGGGAGTTTTTATCCCGCTTCAATTACAACACCATCCATGTTGACGGCGTTGAGAACAAAGTAGCGGACTGCTTATCAACGCTACTATGAAAGCAACATGGGTGATGAGAAGCACCCAGAACATGTCTTTGTCAATGCAGATGAATGACTAGACCCGGATGGTGAGCTAATGCCCACCGACTGATACATGGACTGCGTACAGCAGCTACGAGGCAATCAACTCACCTCATGGAGAAAACAGAGCCGCGAACAATAGAAGCAGTGGCCATGAATGAAGGCTCCGCCATGGAACCTCGCCACAATGCATCATTGCCAGACAATGACAAAGACAATGAAGTCCATGTCATTTCCACAAGCACTGACGGTGCCTCCCTATGCGTAAGCATAGAAGAAAACATGGACCTGCCAAAGGTCCTATGCGACTCCTACCACAAGGAGCCCATGTTTGCGAAGATCACGGAGAACCTGGATGCACATCCAAGATTCGGCATCCGGGATGGGCTGGTTTGGACAAAGAATCAGCTCTCATAGCCATCCCTCGGAACGTATTTCAAGGGGGAAGTGTCATGACCTGTCTATTTCTCTTACTCCACTGCCTATGTTCCCCTTCGTCACTCCCTAGCACCTTCGCCAGAGTTCGCCTCACCCTTCGACCACTCGTCCTCTGCATCCGCTCTATTCGCTGTTCGCCCCATTCTCTGAACTGCTACTCGCTGCTCGCACATTTCGCCAACAGGCACGCCATCAAATACGATTGATACCATTTACCCGGTGTGATGGTTCATCACTAACCCCATCATCTTCTTAATCCAACCCCTTTGGGTTTTCGTATGGCCAAAGTATGTTCGCGGGGCGTTCCTTCCATCGGTCGTGTGGGATCAACCCAGTGGACGAAGAGTCCGTGCAGGGTGGCATGTATGCAGGTCCCAAGACATGGTTTCATACATAAGTGCCCTCGCCACCTTTACTCTCTGTTGTTTCATGTTCGCACTCTTCCCTCACTCTATTGTATGTTTATTCCATCTCCTTAGTATCATGACTGCGCACCCCTATCCAACCCTGACTCGTGATGGCCTCTTTCCTATTCGCTGATACCTTCTGAGCATTCGATATAAGTAGTTTACATTCGCATGTATATTCCCCAGTTCAATTATCATACGTCGTCCATCTTGTGCAAACTTGACCTCGCTGTGATCATCATCTTGAGCCACCTCCTGGAGATTTCTATCTTCGACCAGAAGAGGACTTAGGCATCACTGGTGAGTTCTCATACCTCATCTTCGTTACCCTAGCCTTTGAACTATCTTCTGTGCTGTCGGCGAAGGGATTGTCGATACTTAGACAGCCCTTCCGTGACACCTTGCACGTTACATCGTCAAGTGTCATGTGCGATTTCGCTACGACTGTAGATAGGGCGAGCCCCGTTCGGGCAACCCTCTTACCTTGTGAATATTCATTGATTCACCTATTCGCCGAAAGGCACACTTATTCGCACAAGTTATTCGGGCATTCGCTGTATTCACTAATACACGATATTAACGCCTAAAAACCAATCTTGACAGAAGGAGGCTGATCGAAATTATAATCGATCATGCCCACCAGACAATTGGCCACTACAGTCAATTGAAAACTTTGAACTACATTCGAAGAACATACTGGTGGCCCAGTATGGCCACAGGCATTGAGGCATTCTGCACTTCATGTGTCAAGTGTCAGACAACCAACACAGGCACGCAGCAGCCCACAGGACTACTGCATAGCCTGCCCATACCTGATAGACCATGGCAATCTATCAGTATCAATTTAATGGGCCTGCTGCCCAAATGGAACGACTGTGATTACCTCATGGTAATCATAGATAGACTCACATCTCACATACACCTCGTCCTGACAATGATGAGTGTGACAGCTAAAGGAATAGCCTGGCTATTCCTAAAAGAGGTCGTAAGGCTTCATGGAGTCCCAGACTCTATAGTCTCAGATCGAGACCCAAAATCATGTCCATCTTCTGGTGTGAGCTTCAACGACTCATGGGGACAAAACTCCTCATGTCCACTGCGTTCCATCCTCAAACAGATGGTGTGACTAAATGGGCAAACCGTTCGATAGGCCAGGTCCTTCAATCAGTCATCAAGGACGATCAAAAAGACTGGGCCAACAAGTGCCCAATGGTCGAAGTTGCATTAAACAGCAATGTCAGCTCGACGACAGGGTTTGTACCCTTTGAGCTGAACCACGAATATATGCCGCAGATCGACCTGCCAATGGCCATGGACACTCCCTTCAAGGGAGTGATGAAATTTGCACATCAGGCTCGATGGAACCTGATGGCAGCACAAGATGCAATCATAGAGCATCGCGTGATGCAGACATTTCACGCAAATAAGAAACGTCACGAAGGGGACATGTATGTGGTGGGAGACTGCGTATACCTGTCAACCCAAAACCTGACCCTACCAAAAGGAAGGGCCAGGAAGCTAGTACCACAATATATCGGACCATATCATGTGAAGGAGGCCCACAACAACACCTCGACGGTAACCCTCAAATTACTGGAGGAATTGACAAACCGGCGCATCGCGCCGACATTTCATACCAACCTCATATGAAGGTGTGAAGTGAATAGTGATGATCTATTCCCTCATGGAGAAGCAAAGTCATTTTAGCGAATGACGAGGAAGAGTGGCTCATCGACGAGATATTATCCCACCGATGGATAAACTCGAAGGACCTAGAGTTCCAAATCAGGTGGACTCTAGGAGACGTGACATGGGAGCCCATGTCATTGTGTAAGGACCTCGAGGCCCTAGACACCTATCTAGAGCTTCAAGGCATGGCCAAGCCATGCAACTTGCCTAAACGGCATTAGGTCACGTGGGTCACCTGTGATCATGTGATGTGCCAAGCCACGGTGCTATAAATTTTCACCTGGGATATCTCCGAGGGCGCTTTGCTCCTTAAGAAGCAACTGTCAGTGGACACCCTGTTTTCCATTTCCAGTTCCGACACCACACCCAGTTCCGACTCCATTTCCGACTCCGCTTCCGGTTCCGATTCCATCTCCGCCTCTGCTTTCGGAAATGATTCCGCTTCTGGGAGAACTTCCACCAGTTCTGTTCGCCTCGCCAGTTCCACTCCAATTTCCGACTTCCACTCTCGGAACAGTGTCGGAAATCAAGCGACTCGCGTAATAGGTGGCATCAAGGGTCGATCAAGGGTCAGGGAGATGCAGGGTTGATGGCGGGTGCCAAGTGTTGTCCCTGGCTGCGCAGCATAGTATAATACGGGCTCGCTGACATTGGGGGTCCTTAGACTTTTCTCTTTGGATTTCCCCTTGTCAGGTGAGAATCCCCTCTCTTGTATATTCTGTTCATTTATACATACTTTGGATTTCCCCTTGTCAGGTGAGAATCCCCTCTCTTGTATACTCTGTTCATTTATACATACTTTGGATTTCCCCTTGTCAGTTGTGTGGTAGTGTGATCTCCACAACCAGCCAGGGTTGCCCTTACAGCAGAAAAGTCTCTCCCCTAGAGGACCGGCGGTCGTACTGTGCATTGCATTCGCCATAGGTGCGTTCAGAATCGGAGACAGCGACTCGGAGATCGTGACCTCTTCCGCACACACAGCGTACGACAGCCCCTCTTCTTACGTCGAGCTCCCAACCCCGGAAATCCCGTCCCATATTTCTCCGTCCGACATGGATCCGGACGATCGTCTTCAGAATATGGAGGAACTGACGCGGAACCAGATGAAGACTGACGGGATTGAAACAGCCTTACAAGCGATTTTGGCTAAGTTAGATATTCCACAAAGTGGTGGAAATGAAATGCTGGACGATCCGGATTTCGGAAAAGTGGAAGTAGCGGAAGAGAGGGTCTCCGCGAAGTTAGCAAAGGTCAAACCCGCAACTCCAGCGGACTTTGACGGAGATCGGGAGAAGGGACACGCATTCTTCAACACATGCAGCATCTACTTCGCAATTGTCGGAGACCTCTTTCCAAACGACCAGGCTCGGATTCACTGGGCATTGTCCTTTTTCAAGTCGGACCGCGCAGCCTGTTTTGCAAACAAGGTGATCCGACATGAAGCAAAGGGCAAGGGGAACTACTTCTGGGACTGGGAGGCCTTCGAGAAAACATTTTCCAACCAGTTCTGCCCGAAAAACGAGCAGCTCACAGCCCTTACAAAGCTCGAAGGGACCAGCTGGTACCAGGCCAAGGATCTCGACTACATCGATCGCTTCCAGGAGCTCATCAACCTTGCGGAGTATGACGACGACAAGACGATCGTCATCAAATTCCGACGAGGACTTGATCCGACACTCCAGAACCAAGTCGCGCTGCTTGGGGATGGAGCTCCGGATTTTGATGACCCGGAAGGGTGGTACCAAGCTGCACAGAGGGTGTCCCGGAACAGGGAAGCAAATGAGGCCTTCGTGGAGACAAGCCGGAACATGACACGCAGTTCCACTTGTCCTACTCCACCTGTGCCAAAACCTGGAAGCGCATTCATTCCCACACGGAAATTATTTCCGATGCTTGCTCCGCCTGCTCCTATTAGGAACCATAGCCCTCCTCCCTCGAAGAGTGGCCCTGCCCCGATGGATGTTGACCGCATGTGCGGAAAAGGCCACGGAACTATCACCTGCTTCCGATGTCGACAACCAGGCCACTATGCTCGCAAGTGCCCCCAAGCCTTTGATATCTGGCTTATGACCACAGAGGAGAAACTCGAGCTCCTTCCAGAGTTCCTTGCACTTGCGGACATAAGCGGAGTGCCCACTGCGGAAGACGTTTCCGAAAATGCGGAACATGATCCACCGGAAGCGGAGGATGCATCGGATTTTGTGACGCGCAGCGGGTGATATGTGTGCCCCTGCTGCCTGTACATAACCGGTTTGCCTGTCTTGAAGTAGAGAATGAAAAGCCCCCACTCCCCTCACTTCGTACAGACCCACCGGATAAAGTCACAAAAACCAAATCTGACACCCTGTCCATCCCGCATCCGCCCTTGGGAGAAATGCCTTCCGAAGCGCTATGTTGTCGCTGCCACCCCTGGCCCCAAGTCACTAGTCATTAAGGTGGAGATCCAGACGATGGATACAGTGGAAGTCAAATCCGGACCCGCCCTTGTCGATTGCGGGCCACTGGTCAGTTTATAGACCGGGACTATGTGGAACGGAACCGACTGACCACGCGGAAGTTGCAACGTGCAATCCCGGTGTTCAATGTGGATGGAAGCTCCAATGAGGCAGGGTCCATCATGGAGATAGTAGACACAATTCTCCGCTACGATGGGCACTGTTTTGGAACCCTTCAAGACTTTGGTGTTATTGCTAACGCCTCTGTCTATCAGAACGTGTCGTTTACATGACTAGTAGAATACCAATTCAATGCAGCAGCACAACTCCGGAAATAATTTAATATTTGTACCTTGGTTGCAATCTGTGTAATAACTAGTCCAAGTTATTACGGGTAGAAGACAATGCATTTCTTAGCTGCACTGAACAATAAACTAAAAGAGTGTGTAGGTTCAAGGACACTATCGGGGTCCAAGAGTATTCCTTTTAATAAAGAGGGAATAGGCTCCGCAGGAGAGTTTGTAAGTGGATTGGGTCGACCAACGTCAATGCACTGCAATAACGAGAGAGTAATGTGAAGTGGCTTTCGCGCACAACTTGACTTGACTTGTGAAAGTCACTGAACAGGAAAATCAACTGAACAGCTCGTCTCGGGTATTGGAGTGCTAATTGACAAGAAAATCAATTGCCAACCTCACTCTGTAGAGTTTCACCCAGCGTGTTAGGCTAAGTGGCTAAGCAGTAAAGCAACTACTTAACTAAGAATAGTTACTCTAAGCAAGAGTAGTATTCTAGTTCAGGTTAGGAACTTAGATAAGATGTGCAAGTCACACAAGCTGTGTAGGATAGAAGATGGGTAGATTGATTGCTCAAAGGACAGGCAAAGGCCTCCTTTTATATTGTAATGTACAGGAGCTTAGTAAGCAGGTAGAACCTTCTATCTATTAATGGAATGGGGGAAGAAGCTTGTGGAAGATGGAAGAAAGAGTTGGAAGAAACTGGCTGTTTCCAGGGGACTCTACCATGCTTCCTACCAATCAGAGCTTGATTTGTCAGGAATGACTCACTTAGAAGGGTCATGTGCCATAGCACAGCTTGGCTGAGTCATGTACTCCTGACTCACCAAGTTGTGCCTGGATTGGTTGAGTCCTTGAGGCTGTATCTCCAGATAACCATGTATTTGGCACTCAGAGCAGTCCTGAGCCAATTAGGGCTCTGTAGCCATAATTACTAAGAGCACTGCTTAGCACAGCTGGGCACAGCCTGGTACAGCCTTGTTGTCATGACTGACCATGATCCCCATTGTTTGGTGAAGCCAAACAGGCTGCACAGTTGCTATGGCTGCATATAGCAACTGTTTGGGACTCAGCTGGAAATACTGAGAGAGCCATCCTGCCGGACTTGTGGGTGCTTGGGTGACCATAAGTCCGAAAATGCGGCCACCGCCGAGGTGCCCGGCGGAGTTTGAAATAGAGCGCCGAGAACAGAGTTGTGGGTGCTAGAGGATCCACAACTCTGTAATGTCTGAAAAATGGTAGTTTGAGCCATGGAGACTTTGGAAAAACTAGCCAATAGACCCGTGCTTCGCACCGGGTTAGTTAAGTAAGGTTAACATCGCACAGGGGTAGTCAATAGTATTACAGAATTATATTTGGTGAAATGAAACTACATAATTAATCAGGCTTTAGCAGCACCTGTTTGTATACAATATTAGATGTTGTGTTCCGTTCCCTAAAGAACATGGACTCTGTTACAATTAGTGCAACATAAAACTGTCCATGTGAAAATGCTGCATATCGCAAGTCAATTCCTACCGTGGCCCTGTGCTGCACACCAGGATGTGGCACAGCGCTGGGTAGGGACTGCCGGGGACCCATTGGATGTGAATGCACTGGGACCACTGCTAGGGTGGATACCCATGGTTAGGTCAAACACATTGGGTAAATAAAACTTGGGATAAGTAAAATTATTTGGATAAGTAAAACACATCTTATCACAATTGAAAGTAGCTCTAAGTAATGCATCAGAGTAGGTATGTCTCCACCCATTTCTCCCATGTCTGTGTGCCCCTCATGGGTAGCATGTCCCTATGTATGGCATGTGTTCCCGGAGTGTAGTGTGTCCTGCAAGTATAGTATGCGTAGCATGTGTTAGGACCATGCATTTCCGACTTCCGACACTCAGTTCCACTCACATTCTGACCCTCCGATAATTCCAACATTCCACCCATTGTTTTATTCCTTTGTTCTTTTGACTCTATTACTCGGACCCACCACACTCGCCTCACAGCACAGCAAGACCACCTGTCCAGCCCCTTTGGAGTCTCGTTGTTTCTTTACGTCAGATTATACTTTCCGACCCCTTGTTCTTTTGCCATTGTTATACCCTACCCTGCACCCCCTTGTAGTCCCCTTGTTCCCAATTAGTTAATTATCCCGCATGTCTATCCAACTTCCGCTCCCTCCAGAATTTTCTTAGTACTACACCATTACATGTTGTCTCAGCTCTTTGTATAAAAGCCCCTCATGTATGCTTGTTATTCTGCAATCAGACAATCGCCTTCGATACGGGATTTCCTTTTCTCTATCTCCTGTTATTAGCACAGCGAGTTTTGTAAGACCTCTGTCTCTCCACTCCTGCCTTCCACCTTCCGACTCAGTTTCCAATGCAAGCTCTGACTTCTGTTTAGTTCGATACGTTCCACTTCTGACTCGTGATCTGAAATACTTAGGACGATAGTTCATTGGGGGTGCAAACATATAAGTTGAAGCCATTGTCCTTTCTAGTTCCGACTTGCCAAAATCTTGAATACGTAACAGCATGTCACCATGCATAGCATGTCCCCCAAGTGTAGCATGTTCCCCATGTGTAGCATGTTCCCCATGTGTAGTGTGTTCCCCATGTGTAGTGTGTCTCCCAAGTATATCATATGTATTATGTCCCTTGTGTGTAGCATGTCCCCATGTGTAGCGTATCCCCGCATGTCTGTCAGGGGACACCCTGTTTTCCATTTCCAGTTCCGACTCCCATTTCCGACTCCGCTTACGGTTCCGATTCGATCTCCACCTCCGCTTTCGGAAATGATTCCGCTTCTGGGAGACCTTCCACCAGTTCTGTTTTCTTTGCCAGTTCCACTCCAATTTCCGATGTCCGCTCTCGGAACAGTGTCGGAAATCAAGCGACTCACATAATAGGTGGCATCAAGGGTCAATCAAGGGTCAGGGAGGTCAGGGGGATGCAGGGTTGATGGCGGGTGCCAAGTGTTGTCCCTGGCTGCGCAGCATAGTATAATACGGGCTCGCTGACATTGGGGGTCCTTAGACTTTTCTCTTTGGATTTCCCCTTGTCAGGTGAGAATCCCCTCTCTTGTATACTCTGTTCATTTATACATACTTTGGATTTCCCCCTTGTCAGTTGTGTGGTAGTGTGATCTCCACAACCAGCCAGGGTTGCCCTTACAATGTCCCCAAGTATATCATGTGTAGCATGTCTCTTGTTTGTAGGTGTCCCCCATGTGTAGCATGTCCCTGAGTGTAGCATGTCACGCGAGTATAGTGTGCATAGCATGTCCCTTGTTTGTAGTATGTCCCCATATGTAGTATAACTCTAAGAGCCTAAAAGTGAACTTATTGTAGGTGCAGAGAAAATAAATAAATGTCAGAGGGTTTACGATGGATAATAGACTTACATTTTGCAAGCAGAGGCTGTTGTCATTAATTTTTAGCAAAGTCAAGGCAATTTTTTGGTATCTATTTTGACAAATATACAGTATATATATACATGAAAAATAAAATAAAACAAATACATAACAATTAAAAAAAAAACAGAAACTGTTCCTAATAAATATCAAAAAAGAAGCAGATATGAGAGCAAGAAACATACCACTTGCAGCCATGACACACAGGAATGGTGGAGCTCTGAACCTGCGCTAGAAAAAAAAAAAAAGAAAAAAAAAAGAGGATAAAAAAGCGAAACTTATTGCAAGAAATGTCAGAAAAAACACACCACAGGCTATGATGATGATCAAGAAAGGTGGGAGGCAATAAGAGGAGCAGGCCAGGCTGAAAAGCAGTCAAAAAGTGGTTAAAAAAGCGAAAATGTTAGAAGAAATACCATGGAGAGAAGCTGATCCTAATAAATGTCAAAACAACACAAATATGATAGCATGACACACACCAGATGCAGCAATGGCAGACAGGAAAGGTGGGAAACACTGAAGGAGGAACCTGGGCTGAAAAATGGCAAAAAGAGGATAAAAAAGCGAAAATTAGGGGAAGAAATGACAGATATGATAAGGAAAGAGCACACAGGAGGCAGTAGTGATGACCAAGAAAGGTGGAGGCAATGAGAGGAGCAACCTAAGCTGAAAAGAAGTCAAACAGAGATTAAAAAAGCGAAAATTATAGCAAGAAATAGCAATATTTACCATGGAGAGAAGCTGATTCTAATAAATATCAAAACATGATAGCAAGACACACACCAGATGCACCAATATAGACAGGCAAGGTGAGAGGCATTGAGAGAGGTGGCTGAAAAGAAGACAAAAAGAGGATAAAAAAGCGAAAATTATTGGAAGAAATGATAGATATTACAGGAAAAAAACACACCAGAGCCAGTAATGACCATCAAGAAAGGTGGGAGGCAATGAGAGGAGCAGCCTAGGGTGAAAAGAAGTCAAAAGAGGATAAAAAAGCGAAAATATTAACAATATTTACCTGAGGGGACTGTAGAGAGACAGAGAGCCCCATAAGAACACAGAAAGAGCCACACACAGAGAAAGCCAGTAGCAGACACAGAGAGAGCCAGACAGAGAGCCAGACAGAGAGCCAGACAGAGAGCCAGACAGAGAGCCAGACAGAGAGACAGCCAGCAACAGACAGAGACCAGCAGCATAGACAGAGAGCCAGCAGCAGACAGACAGATCCAGCAGGCATAGAGACAGTGGGCAGAAGAGCCAGAGGTTGCCAGTTGGACCAGAGGAAATGGCAGCAGGAGGGTTGAGGGAAGGTGGGTGCGCGCGCGCAGCAACGTTGGACATGAACGGGTCATGTGACCAGGAACGCTGCTTGGTCGCTCAGTGCGTGGTTTGTTTGCGTCTTAGTCAGGATTATGTCAGGCTTATGTCAGGATTATGTCAGTGGAGCGTGCTGTTTTCATATAGGGAGGCCCACAACCGCCCCCCCAGAACTTTATACTATAGATAAGGAAAAATATGAGATAACTAGAGGAATGTTTGAAAAGCCTTTCCCAGTTATATTAACAGCATACAAATACTGTTAATTCCTCAAATGTGTTTTTACATGTTGTCAAGACAAAAAGAAAAGACTAGGGCTGGTTGAGCAGCCTTCCTTGGCTGGTTGAACAGCCGTTCCCCTACATGCTCGCACCCCCATGTCATGACCCATTTATTCTTGTATCAAGTTACCCCCATTTCCCCTTTTTATCCCTCCACCTCTATGTTTGCTCCATTCGCTCTTCGCCGGGTTTGCCGAATGACCATTCACTGCTCGCATCATTTGCCAGTAGCCACACCATCAAACATGATCGACATCCTTTAGCCAGTGTGATGGTTCATCACTGGCCCCATCATCCTCCTGATTCAACCCCCTTTGGTCGTTCCTATGGCCGGGATGCATTCGCAGGATGTCCTACCTGTAGATCATGTGGGATCGACCCAGCAGACCAAGAGTCCGTGCAGGGCAATGTGTATGCAGGTCGGAAGGTGTGTTTTCTTACATAGGTACCTTTGTCCTCTTTCCTCCCCATCGTTTCATGTTCGCACTCCTCCTTAGTTCTATTGTATATGTGTTTCATCTATTGTGTATCCTGACTGTGCACCCCTATCTGTTTTGGAACCCTTCAAGACTTTGGTGTTATTGCTGAGGCCTCTGTCTATCAGAACATGTTGTTTACACAACTAGTAGAATACCAATTCAATGCAGCAGCACAACTCTGGAAATAATTTAATATTTGTACCTTGGTGTCAAGATTGGTTTTTAGGCATTAATATTGTGTATTAGTGAGCACAGCGAATGCCCAAATAGCTTGTGTGAAGGACTGTGTATCGTGTACCTAAAGCACCAGGCTGAAAAAAGCGATTTTGAACTTTTCAAGTTCCGCTACTAGAGTCCTCCAGTTTCTCTACACAACCTAATGGATAGTCTAGTCTGACAATATTCGTATCGCAATTTAACCTGTATGGATGTCTTTTTCTGTGGTTACATGTATAATTGATAATTGAGGTAACCTTACTCCGGTATGGCGGCCAGGTCGAATGTTATGCAGGCTTGGAAAGCCCATTACCGAGGCTTGTGCAAGAAGAGTCTCCCCAATTTGCTGGCTTCTCATCCATTCCATCGTCTTTCATCTCCAGAGCGAGCCCCTCCCTTTGGTCCATTTGCTTGCAGAACACGCGAAGGCCCTCTGGTCGGCATTTTCCAAACATCCGCCACTGTCTGACCAGGCATCAATGGTATGTAGTTGACTTTGATCGCTCGAGAAAGTCAAACTATTCACATTCTCATATTGAATGCGCTGCAGGCGGATGGCTTCAGACCATACTGGATGGATTGGAAGAAGTACGTCGTCGAGCCTTGGGACTAGATGCGTTCTTCGTCTCAACGCGAAATGCATCAGAAAGATTTTATTCACATTTCACGCGAACTCGATCATTTGCAGGCAACTTGGTATATTCATTGTAGATAAACTTCGCCTTTGGGATATCACAAGAGTCGAAATATGCACGTGCCGCCTGGTGATGTACATCCCGAGTTTTATCCTTGAGCTACTCGCCCTCCGGCTGCAGGCTGATTACTCATCATGGACCTGTGAGCGGCACCATCACACACTGTGATGCTTCCTGTCTGCTCATATTGTCCTTTATTCACAGCCGCAGAAATGTCACCTTCTCGTATATATGCTTGAGATCGGCGGCCAACTGTCATAGTACAGTACAGGTCAGTTAGTACTTATGGACATCTTAATTTCCGGTCTACATCTCGACTGGCTAGGACTAAGGTCTCTGCAGGCTTCAACTTCAGGCCCGCTCCCATGTCCTTCTTTGAACATGAGCTTCCTTTTGATTATTTTACCTGGTCATGTTCCACTGAATTAATGCCAAGTAGAATTTCTATACTGAAGTGATCCATGCACGGCATGCTAGATACGGTTTTGCCCGTCTTCTTCCATCACATCACGGTCCAGCCTGGATACTGTGGGGATTCCTGCTAGGGGCGCAACAAGTTTTTAGACTCTGTTTTGTCTTGGTTTGGCTTCTGTGGCCTCATCCACATGCGCCTCTTCCGATCGTTGGCGAATGAGGAGTATCTGTCACGTCATGAACCCTGAGAAGAGAAGAGCAATGCCTTTATGACTGCTCGCTGTTTTTAATCAGCAGTCACAGGCTATAAGAAGTGCCCAAATACTTTGAATTGCCCTCGATGTCGAGTCTCGCAGAGGTTGGAGCCTTGTGTCGGGCCATTTTTGGAAATCAAATTGCTGCGGTAGGTATTCGCTGAGTGCTGAAGCTTTTTGCGCTGACCAGAATCCTGTAGAGCTTTGACCGTTCCCCTAATGAATCCTTATTTCAAGTTGCCAGCATTGTCATTCTGGTGGGCATGAGATGTGTATGTAAAATTAGACACTGTGAACCAGATTTATGCTTACCTCCTGACTATCAAATTGGAGCTTGAGCTTGTATGGGAACACGGTGGAATGCGCCTCTACCTGTTAACCCGCTATAATAGTGTGCTTGTCTAGTTGTTGATGTTGGCGTTTTGGGCGCTGTCTTCAATTGGCTGGATCGTTTAGACTGACATCATCCATATGAATCCCGGGACATATGAAAACCCTGATGGCTATGATGCGAGTCCTTCTGGTGGAGAGACAAAGATAATTACTTATGAGATACTTATGCCCGAACGATTCCTGAACGGTCGAGTGTATCGGGCATGGGACCAGGGGAAAGGTCACAGGTATGTTGCAGCTATTTCTTCATATAGCCTTACAATACTATATATTGTGGATTAGCTCCTTTGGATGGGGTTGACGGTGCGTGTGTTAGCCAGCTGGTGACTGGTCAACTCACGACTGTCAGACAGCGTCTGCCCCGGTGCATACTTTGCAGAATGTTGTACATACAGCTTAGCTTAATTGAGGTCGTCGCAGAATTTACCCAGTGACTGATGCATCGGTCAGCGCTGTATATTATATATTATATATACCGCGGCACGGCTCATTGATTCTGGGGCTTCATGTTTCTCGCAACGACTCTGTCAGGGTTCACGCATTTCCTTCCACAAGTTTCTATTTCCTTCCATGAGTTTCCGTTACCTTCCGTCAGTTTCCATAACCTTCTGTCACATTCTGTCACACTCTGTCACATGTCACATTCCGTCACCTTCCGTAACCTTCTACAAGTTTCCGTCTCCCCTATTATGTAAACCTTGCCAGCGCTATAAGACTGTAGCCCGTGTGGTGGCGTTTCCTCAGCTTGATCTCTGAGGATACC